>QNQO01002829.1:0-89349 GCA_003290165.1 Berberis thunbergii
ATCCATAAATATGAATGATATTTTGAATACCCTTAAACTTTTGTGGACTTTCTGAAATCCATATTGAATACCCCTAGACTTTGTGGATTTCATAAAGACTTTTTAAAATCCTGATTGAATACCCCTAGACTTTTGTGAACTTTTTAAAATCCAAATTGAATACACTTGAATTTTCAGAATCCATAAAATTTATTAAATTGCCCACAAAATCCAGATACAATACACCCCCCCCCCCCCCCCCCCCCCTAAGAGTTACTATTTTAAAACAAAATCAAATCATTATTACTTTCCCTAATTTCCATGTTGCAACTCAATATGTCATATTTTTTACCATTAATCAACAAGCGCCATCACCACCGCCACCAAGTCTCAGTAAGCTTCCACGTATGTCATTACAAAACCTAAACACTCTCTCCTTCGGCCACGTTTCTTCCTCCCACATGACAATTCACACGTGCCACAACCCCACACCCCCAACATCTTCTATAATATACCGGCCCACAAACATCCATCCAAACAACAGTGCACAAAATCTTACTGAAACCTCAAAAATGAGCCAACAACAACCACGAAGGCCTCAAAAGCTAAACCAAGAGATGGAAGAAGAGCCCATCAAGTATGGGGACGTGTTGATGTCTCAGGTGATCTTGCAGCAAAGTCCATCAAACCACAAGACGCAGCCATGATGCAGACTGCTGAGAACCTGGTCCTGGGCCAGACCCAGAAAGGGGGGCCGGCATCAGTCATGCAGTCTGCTGCCACTATAAATGAGAGGGCCGGCCTTGTAGCCCCATAGGGAAGTCACTGATGTTGCTGGTGAAGAAGGTGTTACTGTCACTGAAAGTGATGAACCTGGAAGGCGTGTGATTACTGAGTCGGTTGCTGGACAGGTTCGTTCTCACTCACTCGCATAGAAATAAGTCGCGGGTGCACTTGGATATCCCTGCATATCTCATCGGTGATTTGTCGTAGAAAAAAAAATCTGCATGTTAGATATGTTATCTAGTAGTTCATGTTCGTGTATATATTATGTAAATCTGTATAGGTGTTTGATGAATGAGTCGACTCGGATAGGTTCTGAGTTGACTCACTGATTTTGAACTGAGTGATAGATTGCATGTTGTGGTGGTGGGCAGGTTGTGGGGCAGTACGTGGCACCAGAAACGGTGAAGATGACAACACCAACAGGAGCTCTAGAGAAGGAGGCCATAACAATTGGCGAAGCACTGGAAACCACAGCAATTACAGCTGGTGGTAAGCCGGTTGATCAAAGTCATGCTGCAGCAATTCAAGCAGCTGAAGTTAGAGCAACTGGAAGCAATGTAATCACACCAGGTGGTGTTGCGGTAGCTGCACAGTCTGCTGCGAGCATGAATGAGAGGATAATGCGCGACGAGAATAAGATGAAGCTTGGCGATGTTCTCACTGTAATATATACATGCATATACATTTTTTCATCAGCTACTAATTATACAAACCCACGGTCACTAATTACATGACTCTCTTACAATTATTAAATGTGTTATTATACTCTTCATCAGCCCCTCTAGAAGAAAGAAAAGCAACTATAAATCAGCCACAGTTGCTTCAACAAATTGCCACCATTTAAACTCCTACGTAGGTCCACCAAACAATCCTCGTAACATCTACTACAGGTATCAACTGTAACAATTCAATGCAACACCAACTACTCCAACACTGACACAACACATTCTCTTACACTCCCTTCCCTTCCCATCCTATTAATCATTCTATCCCCACTCCCTTCAATCCCTCATCTTCCCTTCTGAACTTCAGAACTATGCTCAACTTCAAATTCCTCAACAAAACCTTCAACCGTTGCGTCGAAAAGCTCAAAGATCACCACCACCACCACACCCATCCCTTGCAACAACTCAACTCAATTTGCACCTCCACATCAAAGTCGGATGATTGTTTCTCTTCAAACACTCATGATAGTAGTGAAGAAACCTCTACGGTCACTTCACCACCGGACTTTGCCACGGTCTTTGCCTCCCAACGCTTATTTTTCTCCTCCCCAGGACCCTCCAATTCAATCCTTGACACCAAACTATTACCAGAATGTGACACACTCATTGCCGGAGCAATCCCCACATCAACATATTCTCCAAATCCGTACCTAGATTTCCGGAGATCAATGCAAGAGATGGTGGACTCGAAGAGCGCTTCATTGGACATCAAAGCGGATTGGGATTGGTTACATGAGCTACTACTATGCTATCTTGCCTTGAATCCGAAATGTACTCACAAGTTTGTGTTAGAAGCCTTTGCAGATCTTGTTGTCAGTCTCATCAATCGTTCATCTACGTCGGAATCTGACACACATTTGCCGGAAGCTGAGATTCCGAAATGCGTTTAGAGGAGCTGGCAATTGGTGTAGTTATTAAATGTTACAAAAATGTGGAATGCCGGGTTTAACTTACACTTAAGTCTGGTTAGGGTAATAAGGAAAGATCAGTTTCTTATGTTCTTCTCTTTTGGTTTTATTCTTACTTTTGGATTGTGTTTAGAGGTATATATTGTACTTTCTTCAATTTTGAATCGTGTTTTTCTTTGCCAATCTCGAGGGGAATAAGTGGTAACACCCCTCCCTTGTCCATTTCCTCGCATGTTTCCTCGTCGACGCGTAGAAGGGTTCAATTGAATTGTTCAATTGTTCTGTATTCTATCCCACTGAAAGATATGGTTTTGGTTGTAAAAGATTAAAAAAGAAAATTTTCTTTGAAAAAAAAAAAAAGTGGAATTACAGAGAATAGGCTAATTAACCTTAACTTTACAAAAGGCCACCCTGGGCACTCACAAAATGAGTTAATTGAGAATCTTGGGCACACTTGTGGATGAGTGTAGTAACCAATCTTTGAAGTCCTGGAATGATGTTTGGTGTAGTAACTAATCTTTGAAGGATTTGTTTTTAATGTTATTTTTCATTAACAACAATTAATATGGGAGTGTGAGCAATTTTTGGTCTAACGGCAATTCTTATTATTTCTTTAACTAATTATTTCTTTAACTAATTTCGCTAATCTAATGCATCTGTTGGATAGACAAATGCTCTCAGAAGGATCAGATAGTTTGGTGTGGAAGGGTAAAGGTGTGGGCTTCTCGGTGAAAAAAATTTCGGATATGTTGGTTGCATCTCATTATGAGACACACTCTAACCCCTTCATTTTCTCCCACAAAAATCTGGTATGGGTGAAAAACTTTTTTCCTCGGATTAATTTCTTTAGTTGGTCAGTTTTGCATTAGAAGATATTGACTAAAGATAGGTTAAGAAAAAGAGGAATCCCCACAGGGAGTCTTTGTGTGCTTTGCAATGAATTTGACGAGACACTAGACCATTTGATGCTTCACTGCAGTTTCTCCAAATCCATTTGGAGCAGTTTCTTGGCGGAATTTGGTTTGAGTTTGATGTTTGAAGGCTCCATTTTAGATTGGCTAAGTTGGTGGTCTCAAGCTAATCCTTTCCGTCGGGGGGAGTGGTTATGGCGTAGGGTCCCTCACGTTCTCATGTGGTATGTGTGGAAATAAAGAAATAAAAGGGTATTTGAAGGACTCAACAGATCAGAGCACTCTATCTTTATGGGTTTTGACACTTTCATAGTGTCTTGGCATTCCTTGATATAGGAATGTTTCTCTTTGTATTTTGTTTCCTTTTCTTTCATTAATAAACATCTTCGTGTTTGACCAAAAAAAAAACACTTGTGGATAAGTGTCAGGAAAATATTGGACGAGACTTAAACCCACAACTTCTGAGCATCAATGCTCTAATACCATGTTAAATTGTCAACTTCTCTAAAAGCTTAAGCTGGTAGAGATAACATATCTAGCATATATCAAAGTCGGGGTCTACAAAACAGGTGGAGTGGACTTTTAGTCTCAATACTTCGTGGTTTAGAATAATTTTTAACTTTTATGCTATAAACCTGTTAAAAAAAAAAAAAAAAAAAGTCATAAAAGCTTCCATTATTTGCCTTGAACAAAATTGTGTCTTTACCTTTAATTTCCACCTTCGACTCATCACCAAAGCGCACTTGGCCAGTCACTTTGGTGTCAAGTTCCACAAATTTGCTTCTATCACTCGTCATGTGGTTGCTAACTCCATTGTTTAGGTACCACAAACTCGTGTCTCCGTTGGGTTCTTCCTTATGTGTAAGGAATAATGCGAGCTCCTCCACATCTTTCTTGTGCATGATAAGCTTTGTTTCAGCTTCTACGTTCATAGTTTGACATTCCCAAGAAAAGTGTTCATATCTTCCACAAGCATAACATTCAATTTGACTTTTGTCATTCTTTACCTCATTGTATCTTACATAGTTGCCTCTTGTTTTTCCTCTTCTACGGCCTCTTGAAGAATTTTGATAACTTCTCTCTTGAGAAGAACTGTGATCATCTCGTCCTTGACCTCGACCTCTTCCACCATTTTCATAAGTATCTCCTTGGGCTTTAAATGAAAGTTTTGCTTGCAATGCTTGCTCCACTTGTTCTTGCTTGCCTCGGTTCATTCTCTCTTCATGAGCCCGTAAGGATCCATTCAATTCATCGATGGACATGACATCCAAATCTTTGGACTCTTCAATGGCTACCACCACATGATTGAATTTAAAGTTGAGAGAACGAAGAATCTTCTCAACAACACGAGTATCTTCTAATTTTTCTCCAAGCCTCTTCATTTGGTTCACTACCGCCAAGACTCTTGTGAAGTAATCCAAAATGGATTCACTCTCTTTCATCAAAAGAGATTCAAACTCAGCCCTTAAAGTTCGAAAACGTACCTTCTTCACTTTTTCAACCCCCGTGATGGAATTTCGAAGGGTATTCCATGTTTGCTTGGATTTGGTTTCATTTGCAACCTTCTCGAATATGTCATCATCTAAACCTTGATGGATGACGGTAAGAGCACATTGATCTTTCTTCCTTTATTTCTCCAATGCATCCTTTTGAGTTTGATTCAAAGCCTCCTCATTTTGAGGTTCTTCATAGCCTTTCTCAACATTCTCCCATAGTCCTTGAGAACTAAGGATAGCCTTTATTCGAATTGCCCAATTCTCATAATTAATCTTGGCGAGTTGTGGGGATTGGAAAGAAATAGTTATTCTTTTAGAAGACATTCTCTAGCACAAGGTTCTAATACCATTTTGTTGAGAGAAGATTAAAACAAAGCACACGACTATGAAAGGAATAGAAGAAGACTGCACACTCTATTTTTATTGATTGAAACATAACTTGAGTACATGTCTATATATACTACTCCAAAAAACACTTAAAAGACACATTACATATCAATCACACTCTTACATATCAAAAGACACATTTTAATCTTTCATGGTCATGTTATTCAAGTCTCTTGGACTTCAAAAGACACATTTTCACCATTCACTGTTTTTCGGTTTCACTGAACAATCAGTAGTATATTGACCATAACTTTCTTAATACAAACCCAATTGATGCACCGCTTGAAGATTTGGAAACTGGACAAAAAGAGCTTTCTTTTGATATATTATAAGTTAAATTCGGATAAGTGTAGCCCCTTCAAACTCTGATCAAAATCTGTCTTAAGTTTACTTTTCGATAGAAATTTATAAGCCACAAAATCTTTCATTTTCTTGGAAGCTATGAAAAACAATCATCTTACACATTGGAAAGTTTAGACCACCAAGTTGTCAATGCAAAGTTAAGACGTATTATCCAAAGTTTGCATAACTTGATCGTCATAGAAAGGTAATTGCTTTGTTTGTTTTACTCCATGAAAGTGACCCTACATTAAAATAATCAACTCTTCTATATATAGCTCAATTCTCTACTTAATTAGTGGCGCTGGCGATACTTTCACAGTGTTGCCATTTGAATACACTGAGGTTTAGTTTGGAAGTATAATGACAAACTACGTCAAATTGACATTTTTATAATAACTCTCAAACAGTATTACTTTTGAAGTGTAACAATTCACCTAACAATTTTACACATTTTCATAAATAAAATGATACAATAATTGTATCACCATGAAGAGTATGGTTATCAAAGTGATACTATTCATGGTGATCCAACTTATTTTATCATTTTTTTGTATTACTGTTTTTTATTTTTGCCTAAATTTAGTTTTGACTTAAAATTGTTTGGTGGATTGTAACATCTCAAAAGTTATATTATTTTGAGAGTTGTTACAAAAATGTCAATTTAATGTAATGACAGTATGTCACATTCAAGCCTGACATGGAATGACAAGAATGTTTTTTTATTCTCAATCAATCATAAGAGACAATTTAGTAGCTAACCATTTGAAAAATAAATGTTACTTTTGGACTAATCAATGTTTTAAATTTGAGTGCTTAAAATAGATATATGTGATTTGGTGAACTTTGCAGGTCCCTTCAATCCATGCATCCAGTTACATGGATGAGTCCATGAATTTTCATGGCTACAGCTTCGGCTGTATACACCCACTAGATATTTTCAGCACAGTACAACTATTCGATGAATATATAAAACCAGGATTACACTAGCAGCTCTAAACACTATCATTTGTTGTTCCAACACAGGACCACACTACTACCGTTATTCCTACGTTTCTTTGTCCCCCTTCCTTAGACTTTGACTTTGATATATGCTAGACATGCCATTTGCTTCATAAGTTGGCAATTTAACAAGGGCTTCCCAAATTATTAGTAACCCTACTCTCCCTAAATCCTCTTGCTTTATTTTGGGCAGAAGGAAGGAGGAAATGAAAAAAGTTAAGAACTATGTTAGTAGTGCTGAGGCATTGGGCAAAGATTGAGGAATTTACTATGTAAATCTGCAAATTCTTCCTAGGCAAAGTTTGGATTATTTTATCCTTATGACAAACTATATAGATGACTAAATATCAAGAGTTTGGGGGAAAATTCAATTCAGTGTAAGACAATGGATTATTTTATTCTTATGGCAAACTATAGAGATGACTAAATATCAAGAGTTTATTTTAGAGAATTCGCTTAAGTGTAAGACACGACACGATAAATATTTTTCTGACTTAAAAAAATATGGTTCTTTTTAAACGATTTAATCTTGATCTAGGTTGAAAATATTAATTAGTGGAGATGCAAAAATTGAAATTTTGAGTATTTAAAATAAAAAAGGTATGGGGTGAGAGAGGCTCGAACTCTCGACCTCAGGATCACTCAAACAAGCTATGAGACCTACGCGCTAGCCAACTGCGCCACCACCCCTTTGTGAAAGTTTATGAAACGTACGCACTATTCTTGATACCACGTAAATCAATGGTAATGTTTAGGGCTGGGCATTCCGAACCGACCCGTTTGGTCCGGGGGCTGTTTCAATATTTTTTATTTTCGGTTCGGTTTTTAAGCCCGGTCTGATCCTCGGTTTCAGATTCCAAAATCCACCAATTAACCAGCCCGGCTCGATTTCCACTTAATTTAATTTCATTCATTCATTTACACTTCACTCATACATTAAAATAATCATTCCACTCCACGTTCATTTTACTCATTTCATTTCGCTTCACTAATAAATTAAAATAATCATTCTAATTCCTCTTTCATTTCAATGCATTTGACTCAAAACTCTCTTCTTTCAATGCATTCGACTCAAACGGCTCTCTCACAAAACACACGTCAGAGACTCAAAACTCTCTCTCTCTCACAGATCATATCTGTTTCGGCTTCTCTTAGGTCGCGGATCTTTCGTTCATGGAGGTTTGTAAGGGTTCAACTTCTGAACTTCGTAGATTCGGTTGTAATTGAAAGTAGATCGCCAGAGAGGTTGTTCACGATTTTAAATATGTTTTTCCGCAGATCCTTGGCTTTTGATTATATTCATTTAATAGAAATCATGGGAAAGGCTAAAATGTTGAGAGAAATTGGAGTGTGATTTTTATCTTTGGTTGCAAATTGGAGTGTGATTTTTATCATGGGGAAGGCTAAAATGCTCAGGTAGTATATTCTTTAATTTAGAAGTTGTGTCAACCTGTAGAGCCTTCATGCCTCTTTGTTGTTCATTGTGTTGGCAAAAATACTTTGTGGTGTCTTGATTTGCAAATGAAAAGAGAAAAGGGCTTCGGGTTTAAACTGAGACCGGCCCCGCCCGGTCCGACATGTCGGGTAATCGGGACCCCGATTAACCGGCCTTACTCGGTTTTCTATATTTCAACCTTCAAATATTCGGTCCGAGCCTCGGTCTTGGATTTTTGAGTCGGTTACCCGGCCCAGCCCTAGTTATGCCTACTAGTGTAACAATAGTGTCAATTGCACGGCAATAGACTTTCTACATAGTGTGTATCAGTGTTGTTGGCATGGATTGAGTTTCAATTTGGTCATTGGGTCGTGTCTTTGGCACTTCTCAAATATATCACTAAATTAGCAAATATGAAAACAAATTGTGGGTTACTAAAATATTTATTAATCATACTTTTTTTTCATTCTCAATGACCTACTATTATAATTTATTTATTTATTCATATGCATCATCATTATAGTATACTACCTTCAACTTCTCTTTGCTGAAAAACTTGAGTCTTGACACATTTAGACACATCAGAACGACAATAGGGTGAATTGCCAATTGGTGTAAATACGCGAAAGTGTGAGAATCATTCTCGAAACAACATAATTTTGACACATTATTAAAGAATTAAGATGCCTCAGACCACGTTTGCTAATCTAGTAAGATGTTGGATTGAGTCTCAAAAATATTATATCTACTGATAATTAATGAGATTTGAGTGAAGTACGTCCGATGAACATTATATTTGAATATGAGAGTGACACGTAGATGCATAAAATAGATATTGGATTGGTTTGAAGTTTATAAAATATAGAGGCATTTTAGAAACTTCATAATCTGGACACACGGTAGAAGATGGGTATTATCATAATTCAGCGAATGAAGATTAAATATTTTTGAGATTTGGAGAATGAGGATGAGCATTTTCGTATTTTGGCTAATAGGATGGGCAGAAACAATTTTGGAATTTGGCAAATCAAGAGGGGTAATTTCATAATTTCGTGATACACAGACGCCTACATCTTCAATTCTCGTTAGAGATATAGATGATTTGAAATGGGGGTGTAACGATATTTCTCATTTGCCAGCCATAGAGCTAATAAAACCAATTGGACAAACCAAAAATGTATACTGAACCTACTCTCCTAGGCTCCTATTAATACTAACGAGAAGAATGTCAAATTTCTTCTTCTTCTATCTTCACACACATAATCCACTACTTCTCCTTTTATTCTTTCGTTTTCAACATCCCTCGTAAACACTAACTAGGGTTTTGGTCATCCGAGATGTTGTCTCTCTCAAGGTACTTCAACTTTTACTATCACTCTTTATTTATTTATTTTCCATTCTATTTCATTTTGGTTGTTTATATAGGTTTTAACACTAGGAAAGGGAAAGGGAGAGATGAATCATCAATGGAATTTCTTCAGGCACACACATTTGTAGTTTCTAGGTCCTCATTTGATGGATTGAACAACCCAAACTTGTGAATCATTGAAACCCCTGCCAATGTGTATGGGGTTGTTGATATTCACATAATTATTACAGAATATATCCCTTAATTTGTACATGTTAGTGTTTCGATTATTATATTTTATAGTAATTATTTCGTTTTAATATCTTTGCAGGAATTTGAGCTTAAACGATGAATCCATATTAAGCAGTCACAAACGACAATTAGGCAATTTCAATGGTGGTATAAAACAAATCACAAACCTAAACCCAACACCTAGCTCACAACCTAAAATCCACAAACCTACACCCAACACCTAGCTCTTAACCTAAAATCCACAAACCTACACCCAACACCTAGTTCATAACCTAAAACCCACAAACCTAAACCCGAAACCTAATCCATAACCTAATCCATAACCTAAAACCAAACCCAATCCTACCCTCATTGATGAATCTTCCCCTCATCTCATCCTTATTCATCTTGGCTATTTTCTATAAATAGAGGATAATGGGGTGAGAAAAGGGGGAAAAAGAGAAGGGAAAAGAAGCAAATTAGGAAGAAAAATTCAATCCTCTTTCTCTCAAATTCACCTCACCCTCACCACCACCACCTATCCATCTTCCACTCATCCATCTCTCACTCACTCCACTCACTCAGCACACAGTCACCTCACCATCGCCACCATCGAGCTCCGCAACCGCCACCGTCACCACCGTGAAACAGGGGTGTGACAACCCTGTTTCACGTCCAATTTTTACTCCACCACCACTCTCTGCTCCTCTCCCCTGTCCACACAACCGCCACCACCTCCGCACGATTCCCACCACCACAACAGACCATGAAAATCCGCGACAGAACCACCGCAACCACGCCGCGAAACAGAGCCGCACCGCGACTCTGTTTTGCCTCGCGACAGAGCCCGTTCCCCTCATTTCTCGGCCTCTCTTCGTCTCGAGCTTCTTCCTGACTCCCTCTCTCGCGACCACCGTCACGACCAGGCCAATCATCACCGCCACCACCTCGCGAAACAACATTCACCACCGTGAAACAGGGAGCTCCCTGTCCTCATTTTCCTTCTTTATTTTTATGGTTTATAGCTGTTTCCTCACCCTCTATTTCTCTTTTTCAGGTTCTGGAGATGATTTGAGGTCGAGGATGGTCGCGAGGAGCGAGAACGAGGCCGAGAATCGCCGCTGTCGCGCTGGAGAAGACGACCGGCGCGAGCTGGCACTGTAGCAGTCACTGTAGCGCGGGAAATTCAAATTGGGTTTATTTTGGCTATTTGCATCCCCGTTTCTGTAAGAGCCACCACAAGCTGTTTGGACCAATTTTCTCGGGATTCATGTCGAACCACTTGCTGACCTGCTGAGTGTCACCACATCGAGTTTGTGACGAACTAAATGGGTTGTATAAATTAATTTGATTCATTTTACTGAATTGTGTACTTAATTGTTAATTGCAATTTATTTCTGAATTTTTGATAAATTGCTTTCACCTTGCATGTTCGAGTAATTAAACTTGATATGCTTGGTAGTTAGAATTACCCTTTATCAATATTCAAAGCATGTGCTAAAAATATTAAGTTTAAACTTTGATTAAGTGTGCCCTAAAAAGACACTTAATACTTAGTAAAAGCGTATTTGCTTGAAATACTTTGTTAAGGTTTAAAAGAACATGATATAATTTAAATTGGATTTTAACGATCACATATTCGGTGTAAGCAAAGGATTTTCATCCCTAAAGCTTCTCGTAAATTCAGTAATTTAGATTAAATAATTTTGCTAACTCATTGGTGAGTCCAAGCCCACCAAACCCATCTCATTTCATCTATCTTTTATTTTTTTCTATTTTAATTTATTTTTAGTTTAGTTTTAAAAATGCTGTAACCCCCTTTCCTATAAATTAGTTTAATTAAATTCTAAAATTTCAATTGCATCCACCTTCCTCGTGGGATCGACCCGTACTTGCCGTTGTCTACCAGTTAGGCACCGTGCACTTGCGGTTATTACAAGTGGGTTAAATTAACCTGTTAATTTAGGTTAATTAAATCCCCATCAGTTGTTCTCCACATCTTCCAATTCTTTGTAGAAAAGGGTTTTATTGTCCCATACATTTGAAGTTGATCCATGACTGAAAAATTTGCATTTGGATTTACAATTTCAACGTCACAATGCCCGCTAGTGCTAGCAGGGCGGAGCTAAGATTGTAGACAAATGGGCAATTTGTTTTTTTTTTTATTTTCTAGGCAAGGTGCCTTTAGAAATTAAGTAGGGGCAAATAGAAATACACATTTTTTTTTTTTTAAATTCCCTCATTTTTCTTTCTTTCTTCTTTCTCCTCGCCTCGCGCGTATTGTTCCTTTATCTTATAGCGAGTTCTTTCTTCTTTTTCGCCTAAATTCTTTTACTCATTCTTCATTTTTCTTTCTCTACCTAACTACCTTCAATGAATGGGGCAAACTAAAATTTTAAAAGGGGCTTAATGAATTTTTTTAAAAACCAAAGGGGGATAATTTACCTCCTTAGCTTGGCTGTAGATCCGCCCCTGCCTGCTGGTATGGTTAGTCATCTTCAATACACACACTTGGTAGCTAGTCGCCCATGTCTAGGACAATTTGTAACTTATCATTTGTATTTATTTTCATCATACGAACATTCAATCGTTCATTGTTGTGGAGGTGATGATATCATACAAATTTAGTATACACAAATGGTGGGAGAGGAAAGAAAGTAGTAAGAAGGATGAGGGATGGGCTTTGGGGAGGGTGTTTTTTTTTATTGCTGAGAAGAAGGAAGAGATGGATTTTAGTTGTTTTTTCTTTCAATCATATTATTACCTTAAGATTGGCATTAGCATTTAGAAGCATTTTTTGTGGATTTAATGAGTTTGAAGGATGCATCCATAGTCAATAAAACAATATTAACTAGTCAATGTGGTTGACCTTTGTAAAAAAATTAGGGTATTTTACGTGTCATTGACATGATAAAAATCTAAAATTTGTCAAAACATGATCACCCTTAAATTTTCATCATTCATACTTATATGTCTAATCACCATCATCAACAATTGAAGAAAAAAGAAATAAATATCAAAATATTAGGTATGAGAATTGAACTCATGCACTCTTGGTGCTTTAAGATACGATCCGTTAGGTTCTTATATTTGGATAAATTTTAGTTGTTTTTTATCTCCAACCTCAAACACCATCCTGATTTGTAATATAGATGAAAATTAGTCCCTATTAAAATTTTAAATGAAGTCAAAATTCTATTAGGTATAAACTAACGAGAGCCAGCCCGTGAAAATTTTATGACGAGATACACAAAAACTAAAAAACATAGCAATTCCAAATGCAAAAGTAAACGAAAGAATACATGTACCAAAAAATAAAAGAAATAAAAATAAATTACGCAATACATAAAAACTAAACAAAAACATAACAATTCCAAATGCAAAAGTAAATGAAAGAATACATATACCAAAAAATAAAAGAAATAAAAAATAAATTATGCAATACATAAAAACTAAAAATGAAAATGCGGTGAGCGTGGATCGAACACGCGACCTTCAGATCTTCAGTCTGACGCTCTCCCAACTGAGCTATCCCCGCATTTGGTTAATATTAATTTATTTTTCTTTACTTAATGTATAAACCTTTCCTTCAACGTTCCCCAAATACGTCACTAAATTACCAATTATAAAAAAAATTATGTGTTACTATTTTAAAACAAAATCAAATCATCATTACTTTCCCTAATTTCCATGTGGCAACTCAATATGTCATAATTTTTACCATTAATCAACAAGCGCCATCACCACCGCCACCAAGTCTCATTAAGCTTCCACGTATGTCATTACAAAACCTAAACACTCTCTCCTTCGGCCACGTTTCTTCCACCCACATGACAATTCACACGTGCCACAACCCCACACCCCCAACATCTTCTATAATATACCGGCCCACAAACATCCATCCAAACAACAGTGCACAAAATCTTACTGAAACCTCAAAAATGAGCCAACAACAACCACGAAGGCCTCAAAAGCTAAACCAAGAGAGGGAAGAAGAGCCCATCAAGTATGGGGACGTGTTTGATGTCTCAGGTGATCTTGCAGCAAAGTCCATCAAACCACAAGACGCAGCCATGATGCAGACTGCTGAGAACCTGGTCCTGGGCCAGACCCAGAAAGGGGGGCCGGCATCAGTCATGCAGTCTGCTGCCACTATAAATGAGAGGGCCGGCCTTGTAGCCCATAGGGAAGTCACTGATGTTGCTGGTGAAGAAGGTGTTACTGTCACTGAAAGTGATGAACCTGGAAGGCGTGTGATTACTGAGTCGGTTGCTGGACAGGTTCGTTCTCACTCACTCGCATAGAAATAAGTCGCGGGTGCACTTGGATATCCCTGCATATCTCATCGGTGATTTGTCATAGAAAAAAAATATCTGCATGTTAGATTTGTGATATAGTAGTTCATGTTCGTGTATATATTATGTAAATATGTATAGGTCTATGATCAAATATAATATATGTTTGATGAATGAGTCGACTCGGATAGGTTTTGAGTTGACTCACTGATTTTGAACTGAGTGATAGATTGCATGTTGTGGTGGTGGGCAGGTTTTTGGCGAAGCACTGGAAGCCACAGCAATTACAGCTGGTGGTAAGCCGGTTGATCAAAGTGATGCTGCAGCAATTCAAGCAGCTGAAGTTAGAGCAACTGGAAGCAATGTAATCACACCAGGTGGTGTTGCGGCAGCTGCACAGTCTGCTGCGAGCATGAATGAGAGGGTAATGAGCGAAGAGAATAAGATGAAGCTTGGCGATGTTCTCACTGTAATATATACATGCATATACATTTTTTCAAGTTTGCATGTTGGTTTCTGTTTGTGAGATTGATTGGTTTGATAATTAACAATTTGTGTTTTGTATGTGAAGAATGCAACTAGCAAGATGCCTGCAGACAAGGCGGTGACTCGAGAGGACGCCGAGGGTGTGATTGGTGCGGAGCTAAGGAATAATCCTACCATGGCAACACATCCTGGTGGTGTGGCAGATTCTCTTGCAGCAGCTGCAAGACTGAATCAACAATCTCAGTAAATTTTTATGTAAAAATAGCAGGTTAAGTGTTTTGTGGAGATACCAGTACTAATAAATTTGTAATATCATGGGTATGGATCAAGTTTCTTTTTAATTTGTGATGGGCCTGTTTGTCCTAGTCCTTTTTGTTATGGGCCTTTAAATTTCGAAATATTTCTATTTTGAAATTTCACAAAATATTTTCTATTTTAATGTACCATATATATGTGAGCGACTTCTTATACAATGCATAACTTAAATAAATTTAAATTTTTTTTGTTTTTTTATTCAAAACGAAATATTTCACGATAGGTAAAATGAATTCACAATCCTTAGTTTTGCTGGAGAATGATGTGATGTTTGTATGTAAGAGTGAAGTGAAAATCTGCATAACAAAGACAAATGAATTTCATTTTTCAAGAAAAATGGCTAATCAAAAAGACCCAAAATTTTATGTAGATTTTTTTCTCATAAATTGTATTGTATTTAGATGTGATTTCAGCCCCCCATTATAAAATTTCCTGAAAAGTTAAGAGTACGTGATTCAGAAAAGTGTGAATTCTACATACAAATTTTCTGAAAAGTGTGATTCAGAAACTCACGTCATGTATTATCAAAGAAGAAGTAGATGGGCAGAACATGCAGAGTACTTGTTAGAGTTTGTAACATCTTGATTAAGGAGATATTAAATAGGAAGTGTGCTAAAACATCTTAAGGAACACACAAATAGGAAATGTGTCTTAATAGAAGCAAACGAAGAGAGGGGAAAAAATCTTGGATTGAAGAAAGCGATAACTGAGAAAAAAAAGATGGCGGACTGATCAGTAGGAGATGGTGATGAAGAGATGCAATGATATACTTGCTACTTGTTGCCTTTGGAGACACAAAAAATAAAATAGATGACTCTCTTACACTTACTGCCCTTCGACATAAAAGCTACTAATTAAACAAACCCATGGTCACTAATTACATGACTCTCTTACAATTATTAAATGTGTTATTATACTCTTCATCAGCCCCTCTAGAAGAAAGAAAAGCAACTATAAATCAGCCACAGTTGCTTCAACAAATTGCCACCATTTAAACTCCTACGTAGGTCCACCAAACAATCCTCATAACATCTACTACAGGTATCAACTGTAACAATTCAATGCAACACCAACTACTCCAACACTAACACAACACATTCTCTTACACTCCCTTCCCTTCCCATCCTATTAATCATTCTATCCCCACTCCCTTCAATCCCTCATCTTCCCTTCTGAACCTCAAAACTATGCTCAACTTCAAATTCCTCAACAAAACCTTCAACCGTTGCGTCGCAAAGCTCAAAGATCACTACCACCACCACACCCATCCCTTGCAACAACTCAACTCAATTTGCACCTCCACATCAAAGTCGGATGATTGTTTCTCTTCAAACACTCATGATAGTAGTGAAGAAACCTCTACGGTCACCTCACCGCCGGACTTTGCCACAGTCTTTGCCTCCCAACGCTTCTTTTTCTCCTCCCCAGGACCCTCCAATTCAATCTTTGACACCAAACTATTACCAGAATGTGACACACTCATTGCCGGAGCAGTCCCCACATCAACATATTCTCCAAATCCGTACCTAGATTTCCGGAGATCAATGCAAGAGATGGTGGACTCGAAGAGCGCTTCATTGGACATCAAAGCGGATTGGGATTGGTTACATGAGCTACTACTATGCTATCTTGCCTTGAATCCGAAATGTACTCACAAGTTTGTGTTAGAAGCCTTTGCAGATCTTGTTGTCAGTCTCATCAATCGTTCATCTACGTCGGAATCTGACACACATTTGCCGGAAGCTGAGATTCCGAAATGCGTTTAGAGGAGCTGGCAATTGGTGTAGTTATTAAATGTTACAAAAATGTGGAATGCCGGGTTTAACTTACACTTAAGTCTGGTTAGGGTAATAAGGAAAGATCAGTTTCTTATGTTCTTCTCTTTTGGTTTTATTCTTACTTTTGGATTGTGTTTAGAGGTATATATTGTACTTTCTTCAATTTTGGATCGCTTTTTCCTTTGCGAATCTCGAGGGGAATAAGTGGTAACACCCCTCCCTTGTCCATTTCCTCGCATGTTTCCTCGTCGACGCGTAGAAGGGCTCTGATTGAATTGTTCAATTGTTCTGTATTGTATCCCACTGAAAAATATGGTTTTGGTTGTAAAAGATTAAAAAAGAAAAATTTCTTGAAAAAAAAAAAAAAAGTGGAATTACAAAGAATAGGCTAATTAACCCTTAACTTTACAAAAGGCCATCCTGGGCACTCACAAAATGAGTTAATTGAGAATCTTGGGCACACTTGTGATAAGCGCCAGGAAAATGCTGGACGAGACTTAAACCCACAACCTCTGAGCATCAATGCTTTGATACCATGTTAAATTGTCAACTTTCTCTAAAAGCTTAAACTGGCAGAGAGAACATATCTAGCATATATCAAAGTTGGGGTCTACAAAACAGGTGGAGTGGACTTTTAGTCTCAATACTTCGTGGTTTAGCATAATTTTTAACTTTTATGCTATAAACCTGTAAAAAAAAAAATTCATAAAAGCTACTAATACTCGCAAATTGCAGAAAAAAACCTAGAACCATACTACAGCGCACCGGGGGTTAACCCGGTGCTACCCCCACCATCCATTTTGCCTCAAAATAAGTGCTACACCTATCTCGAGGCAAAATGGACGGTGAGGTTAGCACCAGGCTAACCCCCGGTGCACTTGAGAATTTTCGAAAAACCTAATTAATGCTTTTAAGACACCTAGAGAGCTACATACCAAAGTCGTATATATGTCATGACAGATAAGTTGATCATGAAATCTCCCATGGGGTCCTCAACTAGTGAATCCAAAACTTCCTTTGTCACTTCTCTGTTGACAAACAGTGAAGAATTCACAACACTACAAACATAGTTAACAGTGGTTTCTCTTTATTCAATTTGGCAGTAATAAACATGTCCTGCCTGGAAAAGTAAACATGTACTGCCTGGAAAAGAAAACAGGTTTTCATTTTCAGGAACATTTAAGAAACAGCTCAAAATCACTTTCAAGTAGGTAGATTTTGTCGCACAAATATAGAAATAAGAGAGACCCACAGGTTTGAGCCTTATTAGGTGATCAGTCAATTAATTTGTTCATTTGTTTCAATAAGAATTCATTAGTGCTTTTAATGTTAGACAAGCATTATATAGAGGAAAAGTCCTTCTAGGCTGCTCGAGCATAGCGTGCTCGAATTATGCTACTTATCATTAAAAAAAAAAAGGTACAAAGTCAATGCTTTCGATAGTGAATCGGTGCATTGACTCGTACCAAGGCATAGAGTGTCAAACTCTGTACAAAATTTGGTAAATCATGCACGCAAATTATGTACAAAATCTTGCTTATCTCTAAACACTTAAAAAGTGTTAAGTGCTCAAAACATAATAACAGATGGGACACAGAATATTTCAAGGAGGACGTTTTCGATGATCAGACAAAATTATGTCCCGAGTTGGAGCCATTCTCATTTTAAATTAAGTCAATGAACTCACAAGAAAATAGCAAATTTTGAACATCAGAACCAATTTCATGGTTATAATTCATCCTAAAAGCTCAGACTCCTAACAAATTGCCAAACACTTAGCTAATCTAAACTTAGACAAAACAAATTTGAGCACTTCACTAATACCTTCACTAACAGTCACTCTCACTAATCAACATACTGTCGTCACCCATTATTAACCTTTCTTCTCATCTTCTGATCTCCATTTTTACATGCAGACAAGTTCAATCATCTCTAGATGAAAAAAAAAAACATGTGAGCTTTCTTATGGTCATCTCTATGGTGTATTTTGGTTCTCAAGGTGGAGATGATCCATAATGTTGCAGCATTACCACCAGAGATTGCTTTGAAACCATTTCCTGATTGCTGGAATTGGTGCAGAGATGATTGACGCAACTATGGCCCAGCTTGGTGTGATATTTGATGCTTTTTAAAGGTAGTTAATGATAGAGCAGGTAATACCAAAATTTCACATCATATCTATCTTCTGACTGTCTACCTACTTTCGAGATTATATTTGATGTGACCCATAATAATAAAATAGAAGGCACTAAAAATTCACGTTTCGTGGATGTCTAAAATCCTAAATAAGATATTTTATCCTATTTTATTTAGAGGAAAAAAAACTATTCAACATATTGCGATTTTTTTTTCACAGAATATAAAACGATGCTCCATAGGACCAATAATAGCCTAATTGGATGGTTAAGGTTGTGCTGGTTTAACCCTCACGTCTTGAGTTCTATAGCTGCAATTGGATTATGCCAGTAGATTCTCCATAGGAAAAGATGAAATACCTTTTCAAGTGAAGAAATCTTTCAACAACCCTATATTGACTGACTGACGGATACGAGAAGATGCCTGCCATTAGGTTTGCAAATATTTTGACATGCCTTCTCAATTGAAGATCCAACTCCTCCTTGTATTGTTCAAATCATGTCAGCTCGTTTCTTCTACACTTCACTTTCATTTATCCATTTTATGCCCACATTGTTTATGCAGTTGTTGCTTAGAATCCTACTTGGTGCAAGTTGTTTAGTATTGAATTGATGATAAACTAGTTTACACATTTTGTACATTATCTATGCACCCTTCATTGGTTCACTGATCTTGAGACAACCTGCCCTTTGAATAGCTTTGACATGCAACTCAGTTTGATCATTATCTCCCCTTTTCTTGCCTGCGCCCTTCTTTTTAAACAATCTTAGACCAACTGATGTAAGTGCCCATTAAGATAAAAAAAAGATCATCAGACGTCAAAATCGTCAATTCTTCAGCTACTTGCAAAACTAATGCCAGTTCTGACGTAATGATTTAGTCCCATACAACATCTGATCCCACAAGCCACAACTCCAACCCATTTGATTCACATCAATAAGTTCCACTCTATTTTGGGTGATCGCAAGCTATATCAAAAATCAATATGTACTAATGATCTAATTCATCTATCATATTTAAGGTTTCTAATTCCTCTATCATTTTTATCTCCCTCTGACATTGCAGATTAATAGCTAAAAACTTATTCTGCTTTATGGTCAAATATCTTCGAATATGTTTGTACAACTGACTGACAGAATACTCGATTTCCAAAAGCAATTTTGTGTTATCAGCAAAACACAGTTTTTCACTAAAAATCAATGCAAAACTAAATCATCATCCCTTCATGGGAAGAAAAACTTAGCCTTGAATAGGTCTGCTCCAGTTAGACATACACTAAAATAGTTTCCTCTACCCAAGTTACTGCACAATACCAAATCATCCCTTTGATACAAGTGACCACTTGATCTGATTTTTCTTTTCCCCTCTAAAAATTCTGGCATTTTGCTCTTGCCAAATCACCATGACCACTGTCACCAAAAGTTTGTCTCATATCCAATTCCTCACTGCTGTAAAATCTCTACTACAACAACTCTGAATCCAAACATCCGGTTTCATCCCATTCAGCACTTGACCTCTTGATTCCCCAATTACATGGATCCAAACTTCTTTAGAAAGTCAGACCAAAAAAACAAAAGCTCAATCGATTCGATAAAGATCCATAGAAAAATACAGGCATATATAATAGAAATACACTCAAAGTTGTTTTCATTCTCATATACATACACTGATTGCTTATGCAAGTATTCAACTTGTCTTGACTTCATTCCCACACTGCAAAAACTACTACCCTGCTCCTAACAATTTCAGTTATAAATCTGACCATCAAGGAAGCACAAGTAAAACATGACTTAATTGACAATGCAAGAAAATTATCTAAAATGTGTAGGCTTCCAACTAATCATCAGGCCCTCCATAATGCACTTAGCCCTTTCTTTCCACCTATAACCAGTTCCGTGGCTTAAAACTCTGCTCGCTCTTCACACATAAAAAAAAAAAAAAAAAAACAAACAAACAAACAAAAACAAAACAATCAGAAGTTCCAAAGGACAAAGATAACATTCGCAATCTCGTCCAACCGGGTAAAGTTTTTCTAATATATACAATCAATTGCTGCATGAATCCTCCTTGAAGAGTCTCCTAGTCAAAGGTGGTGAGTTTGAGAGTTTCACACACCAAAATAAAATAAAATAAAATGGAAAGAGTCTTAAGCTCAAAGCTGGCCGCACTTAAAAAATTGGATGTAGGGTTTTGTTTGGCTGAAATGAAATGATGCTTAGACACACCAACTCGACAATTTCTAAAAAATTAGGACTCGAGAACACGTCGACACGTCAATACTATTTTGTTTAGTAAATCATATGAACATAAATAATAATATAATAAATTGTCTTCCTAAGATGTCTTGAAGCATGAAAAAAAAAATTAAGTAGAGAAAAAGTATAATAGAAAAGTAGATGAGAGAAAAAGCAAATTAGAGAAAAAGAAGAAGCACATATTAAGAAGCATGGACTACATCTATGCTTAAAGTTTTTTTTTCCCTATTTGTCTGAAATCAAAATTGAAAAAGTCATTCACTTCAGATTGATCAACAACTATTAAATTAGGTGGTTGTTTACAAACATCTAAAAGTAAAAAATAAAACAAACTTGATTTTCGAGTCTTAACTGTGTCCTAACCATGTTTCAAGTGTATCGAATGCGTGTCCGACATGTTGACCACATTGACCAAATATCTATCACCTGCCAACACGTTTACCAAGTGTCTGGTGCGTATCGGAGGCGTGTCGAGCAAGCGTCCATGTCAGACATGGATACAACAAGTTTTTGAAGAGTTCATGCTTCCTCGCTAAAATGTGATCATCTCCGTCTTTTTTGTTTTCAGCTTCTTGATCATTCATAGAATCAAATGAGTCTTGGCCATTGGAATCCAAGTTCGATTGGTTACAAGTCAATTTCTTAATTGACTCAAAAAATCCTAACAGGTAAAGTCAAAATGATGAAAACGATGGACCAATTAGAGCTGTCCATGCTAGATAGGGGTCAATCGCCAAAATAACCTTTCCCAAATAGGAGGATTCCAGGAGTGACATGGGGAAGTGAAAGTGAATTCTTCAAGAGGGGAAAATAGAGCCGAAATTGAGGGAGCAAGCGCACCGTATCAGCTAAAGGTCTGGTATGGTGTTCTTCTGGAACCTTGGTTTCAAATTAGGGCGGAGTCACTCAATCTTTCAAACAATTGGTAAGGCTTGTGGTTGAGATGTTTTGCTCATCTCAAAAGAAAAGTACTTGCTCAGGGATTTCTCAATGCTTAGATATGGTTAGAAGGTTGGAGATGATAGGGGAAAGAAGGTTGTCAAGACTATAGGTAGTGATGGTCATGGAAGAGATAATGGTGAATGCAACTCACCTGACCTCAATCCAGAGAAGCTAAATCCAAGTGAAGGTAAATCCAAATAATGCAAGTGATTGCAGGTCCATAGCATTATGCAGTCTCACTTATAAATGTGCGTCAAAACTTCTTGCTAATAGACTAAAAGTGGTTCTTTCCACCGTCATTACCAATTATTAAGTAGCCTTTGTCGATGGGAGGAACATTGTAGACAACTTCCCTCTCACCCATGAGCTCATCAGAAACTCTCATGGAAGGGAGACAAGTCCGAGCTACACTCTAAAACTTTATCTTCACAAAGCTTTTGAACCATAGGAAAGAGGACTACAGGCTTCACAGGGGAAGATGGGTTTGGGGAGTGAGTGCTACCTAAAGATTTGCAAGTCTCAAATGAATGGTCAGATTATGTTTCATCTCAAGGACAAATTTTATTAGCTTTGTCAAAAGAAGTGAGCTGGGGCTTTTTTATATTTTAACGAAGAACAGATGGTTCTATCTAGTCAACAATTTAATGTTGGGTCTTACATAATATTGGAATGGACATAACAAGGGCTATTCTCATTTCTCAAAATCAGTACATAATTCTGGGATCCGAAGTCTTACAACCCACTGAAGCTAACAAAGTGGGATTGTTCCATTAAAGCTGCATGTGATCAATTATCACTTGAACCCCTTGGTTTCTAGGCATGAGTCCTCACAGCAGGCTACAAGTAGGTTTACAAAATTAAACTTTGTTGTGATTAGAATTGATTGAATGGTTAATAGCTACCCCATGGCAAAAGCGTTAATTTGACAAATCAGAATCACTCAGTATTGCTGACATTACCCTGATTGTCAAAGTAACTTGTTCACTACTTTGATTGATCAAATACTTTGAAACTGACTAGACCGTTTTCTGGAAAAGAGAGAGAAGCAAGATGGGAAACTAGTTTGTACTGACATTTTCTGGAAATGAAAGAGGCAAGAATATGGAAGACGCTATGTTCTAACAGGGAATAACTAGCCTAGCCAAGCCTACAGTGGGCGAACTGCCAGCATGTCTCACTTGGAACTGTGGAAAACAATATAAATGTAGTTGAGACCTAGAACCCACTCTTGTCAAAGAAAGGGCAAAAAATATTAAAAAAAAAAGGGTGCAGCAAGTGAAACTTACAAGGCACATCTTCCCGTCTTCATCAAAGTTGAACTTCCTAATTGATACTTTCCACAATCACCTACAATTCGATTCAGACTAGAAATACAAGTTTAAAGTTAAAAGGGGCATAATAACACACACACAGCTACCATAAGTAGTTAGTGATTAGTTACAACAGACCATTTAACAGTAAAATGAGATTGGGGTCATCATCAGTGTTACCATCTTTAGTGAGTTATCTGCAGTGTTAACCTTAGTCTCATCATGGTCAGATATCTTGACTTCACCGATAGTATGTTGGCTGATACCCCATTGCTATACCATTGCCATAACCTCCATATGCAGGATAGTTCAAGGGAGCACCTGGGTATGATCCACCAACCATAGCAGGAGCTGCTTCTGGTGAGTACACAACTGCTGGGGGACTCCTGCTGCCATACATGGATGGAACTGCACATCTGTCATAAGCATAAGCTGGGTATTGACCATGAGACGGTGAACGGACATATGTGGGGCTTGCCGCTGGGAAAGAAGACACATAGGTGTTTGTTATACGACCAGCCTTAGCAGGAGGCATGGGACCCACATTGTTGGCTCGTGTTCGCTTGTTGGCAGGAACTGCAGCAGGCTTTTTCTTGTCAACCTTTGTTTTCTCGAGCTGTTCAAGACGTTTGCGAAGGTTCTCAGAGGGGAACTCCTCCTCAAGTTTGTACTCTTCAATGCATTTTATGACAGCGCGGAGTGCTGACTGTTCTTTGCGTCCCGCCAGGTGCTGCAACAAAAAATCAACATAAACATCTCTTGTTTCATTTGCTTCCCAAAATAACGAAATCATAAAGGTTTGGGGAATTTCTATTCTTCAGAAAATACTTTTGTCAATGACCGTATTATGTCCTTGACTAATCTTAGCTATGTCCTTGACTATTCTTAGCTTGCTAGCGATGTTCTTGTCGATCTGCAGATAGAGCTAATTTGAGATTTTGGAGGAAAGTTACAAAGCAAATATGCCTTAATTTGCAATATTCTAGTGGCTGTAAAGGCTGAAGAGAGATTTTGCTTCTTCGGAATGAGCAATCCCACAGTAGGAACAACCATACAAACTTATAATTAAAATAAAAAATAAAAAATAAAAATATTGGCATTAAATACATGAAGAATCCCCAAAAGAACTCTATGGAAACACCGCCCATTTCCTTCCGTTTTCCTGATCAGCCCAAATATTGTTCTGAAAAGAAAGTGATGCCATGAAAGCTATGGATCTAACCACGAGAGTCAGTTGTTAAAAATATATAATATTCTTATTAGAACAAATAAAAACACTATTCCAGTTACTGAGAAGAAAGATATACCACAGCTCGTCCAGTGTTGTTGCGATCCTCCAAAATAGAAGTGGCAGCCTTCCTCGAGTCCTTCAAATATGCTTTTAGAAGAGGAACAGGGGGGAACTTATCCACAAGACCCACTTCATACGTAAAATGCACAGCATCAACCTGTTGTCTTTTGCTGATTAGTTCTTCAATCATGTCTGCAAGTCAAAGCAACATAGCAAGCTATTTAGCGCAAAAATTCTAAACTAAGAAAACTTTCTCTTTAAAAGCCAAATTCGTCTGTGCAAGTTTTGTAGAAATTTCTATACAAGCCACAAGGCCAAACACAAAAATCATCAGACAGATCCTTGCACCATGTCACAGTGACAGGCAAAAGAATGTAACAGACTGTATTTTGGGAGTTTCCCTTGGCTACATCGGCTGCTTAGAATGCACAACAGCAATACACACACTTCCCAACAGTATGTATCAGTTGTCATCCAAGGTATCATTCACCCAGTAACAGAATGTAACCATGGTGTCATCTTAAACCACTAATATGGAGTTGTCGGTGATGTGTTCATGACTTCACAGTATGCATAATGATTCCCTTTGAAGAAAGAAGTCCATTGAAATTCCATGCTACAACAAAAAACTTCATATAACATCTAAGGGATTTGTTGTTTGAAAAATGTTAAAACACATCAATGACGATAAGATGGAAACACGAGATTCTGTAAGTGCTATAGAAGACTATTCCAATTTATTAAGAGCAACTTGAAGAAAGAGTCGTCGAACAGTAAAATAAGGAAGAATGTGAATGCCATAAGGATGTCTAGTGTTACTTGCTAGTCTAAGTTCTCACATTCCTTTTGTTCCATAATCTGTAACAAATGGCATATGGGCATGGGACAACAAACTAACACACATGCTTATCAAACAAATTCAAGAAAATTCTAGGTGTAGTAGATTAACACCATTTTCCAGCCCAAAAGGCCCTAAATCCCAAATGTCTCCAGCCAAGAGATGTTTTCATCCAACTCCCGACAGATCACATATCCCTCATCCAGGCTCCCTTTGGTTTATCACATCTCATGTTGAGATTTACTGCTACATGGTATTTTCCACACTAAGGACAGCCTAGGAGGAATCTCCTTGTCCAAAACCAAGTTGATGAGTTCACAAAAGCCTCAAATGCAAAATCTTCCCCAGCTAGCATCTTAAAGAAAATTCCGATCAAGAACCTACTTCTTGATCCCTTTCTTAAGTTCATATGTCATTTTTATCTTTTACACATGAAACTCTAACCTTTAACTGATGCACTTGCCTCATCCATCTCCCATTCGGATTTCATCCCATATACTAAAGAGGAGTATTATGTCCCCTACACGAAACTCTTCCATCATTCCTTTTTTAGACACTGCACAAACATCCTAGTGAAGAGATGCCCAAGACAACTTCCCCCACATCAACTATCATCCCAATATCTTATTTTATTTCCTTTTTCAACATTGAGCTCAATATCTTACCTCAACAATTCCTTCATATTCATAATGATCCTCCAAGTAATTGACTAAATGAGTGTTTCTAGGGCATCTCACTAACCATTATTTTCCCAAAGAGGATATGACCATTGAGGATGAAAAGTAATTGAAAATGTTTGATTCAAATTTACTTGCAACCTAAGCTGAAAATCAAAGGTACAAAAAAAATTATAAAAAAATGAATATAAACAATATACCAGCCATTTCGTCTCCAAGACCGAGTGAGAGCGCAAGCTTCGGCATCTGCTTCCTCCAAGCCGAACCCACAACAAGCTTCCTATACAAGCTCATATCCTCCTTAGAAACAATCCCAAAAGTCACAAGATGCTGCAGAAAAGTATGAACATCAGGGGTCTTCACGTTCTCAATCCCACCACGCTGATCCAAGCTCTCCTTCCACACATCTGCGAACTCCTTCGCACGATCCTTCATCTTCGGGGTCACCAAAGGCCTGGAATTCCCCAGAACTGGATCGGCTACAACAGGAATAAGCGACTCGAGTATCAGCACACAAGCCCACCCCAAATCATTTGACCTCTCACCACTCTTCCCATCCCTTTTATCCACTGGAAACACCTCCGAAATAGCCTCGAGTACGAACTTCGCGGGATCGATACAGTCCGCCAAAGCTACCGGGATCTGAACCCTAAGAACATCCAATTCCTTCTTCCTCCCTGTCACAAAGTTCCAGAACCTCCCAGAATCCATCTTTGTACAGTAAAACTTTAATTTCTTTTCCAACACGTCATCACCATCCTCCTCCTCCAGTTCTTGTTTGTCTACTACTTCCAAAGCGGCCTTCTTCTTCTCCTCGACCTTCACCAGGACCTCCTCAATATTCACCTCGATCGTCTCTTCGCGCATTTCGAGAACATCGAGAGTCTTCTTAGTTGAGTGATCTAGGGTTTGGAACTTCTCCTTCAAGGCTTGTGACTTCTTGAGCAGATCTTGCTCGAGGGACGAGAAGTGATCGGAGAGCTCCTTCCAGAGCAGAGTGCAGCTCGTCATGAGCGAGGTCTGGCCCTGGAAGTCGTCGAAGCTCGACTGCAACATGTCTTCGCCTGTAATGGCGACGGAACCCATTTCTGTGACTGCGAGAATTTGAAATTGGGGAAAACAAAACCCTAGAAATCGCGAATAGAGAGCGAGAAGGGAAAAGGATAAGGATGTGAGGGGTGAGTGGGGCTGGTGGGCGACAAAGTGAAAGAGATGGCGGGTAAAGTGTACGGAGTGAGTAGGTGGACCAATGAGGGAGCGACGCGATATGATTTTTCTCTGTAAAGTTTCTGTTTGAAAAAGTTGATTGTTATTAGAGGTTTTGGGGTTAACTGTTAAGGAGATACTTAGGGGAGCGCACGTTGATTGCACGTGCTCCATGATGATGGATTGGATTGTAATAGCAAGAGCAGCACCGGGTCTTTCTTTGCTCTGTAACTTGGGGCTAAACAACACCAATATTATAATAATAAAAAATACCACCACCTCTCTTATCTCTCATATCCATCTTTTCTATCATAAACACCACCACCTCACCCGCCATTGCCCTTTCTCTCCTTCACTCTCCTCTTCCTCTTATTATTTTCTCCTCTTCTTATGTTTCTTCCGCATCTTCCCCTCTCTTCTCAATAACAAGAGAGACGAAACAACATCAATCACCCTTCCCCGCTATCGGTCGCAGAACCCTTACTCTTCATATGTTTTCTTTTTTTTTTTAATTTTACATAATCATTAACGACGCAAAATGCATGTAGTTGAAATAAATGTTGCCTCGACCCTATTGTTGTTCCTGAGAAGAGAGAAAAATAAGAGGAAGATAGGAGAATAAGAGCAAGAATAAGAGATGAAAATAAGAAAAGGAAGAGAAGATGAATGGGCGGTGCATAGTGACGACAAGGCCGAGACAAAGCGATGTGGTCGACGGTGAGCATGGTGGTGCAGCCAGTGACACCACCATTGTTATTGCGTTACAGATAAAAGAGAGTGAGAGGAGGGATAAATTTCTTTAAATTTGGATTTATATTGATGATGTGCTTCAGAAGTGAGGGTTATCTTTCAACAAATATGGTAGTGTCAAAAAGTCGGAGCCTTGCCAAATTTGAGTAAAAATCATTAAAAACTAGCCTTTGTACTCTCATGCTGAGCACGTGCATCATTTTATAAAATTATTTTTTTATGATAAGAAATTAATAAAAATATATATAATTTATTTATGTTAGTACATTTTCAATTATAGGCATTTTAAAATTTTGTTTTCAATTGGTTGTCCATAATTGGAGAGAATTGAGATAATAGATTTTATATAAGACAAAGTATTATATAAATAGAGACAAGTGGAGAGCTAGATAATATTAATATAAATATATGGTTACCTTTACAAAAATTGCATAAACCTCCCAGATAAAATAAAAGAAAAAAATGGGAAAAAAAAAGTGAACTTTGAAAAATAAAATATTAGGAAATGAGATTGGGTTCAAATTTTGCTAATACAAGAACCCCATTGAAATTCGTTTATTCAATTGACTGAGCAATCAACAGAGGTGATGATCATTTTTATTTTGGTTAAAGCATTTCTCTTTGACTGTATTCTATATTCGAAAATGCTAGAAAATCAGTTTTTCTAATCATGTTTCGCAATCAGAATAACGTAACTTGATTTTAAAATAATGATGAAATTTTCAAAGTATTTATGTGTATCTCAAGATTATAAAAATTCTCCTCTAATGAAGCGACATCATCCTAATCACGGAATCTAGTTACAAAACTTGAATTCCTAGCCTCACTTTTCTATATTATGATGTCAGGTCCCTCGCACATTTTAACTTTGTTCTTGGGCTTCCATTACTTGTTGGTTGTCTATGCATGCATGTGTTGTTCTGACTGTGACTGTGCGTGCTCTTTCTCGCAATGCATGTGTGAGGCTACACAGCGAGGAAATGGGCGAGGGGAGTGAGGTCGCGGGGGTGGGAGCCGTTCATCTCGCTCGGGATGCGCACGCGAAAAGTCAACACACGAATCTCGAGTGAAATGAACGGCTTTCACCCCGCCACCTCACTTCCCTCGCCCATTTCCTCGACACTTAGAATTTCTGAAACTTAATCATCAAGAAAGGTTAAGTTTTGAATCAGAAATTCTAAATGTCGAGGAAGTGGGCGAGGAAACCAGCGAGGAAAAGGAGGTGGCGGGGGGGTGAACCATTCACCCTCCTCGGGATGTGTGCCCACTTTTTTGGCGCGCGCATCCCGAGGGGGTGAATGGTTCACCCCCCGCCACCTCCTTTTCCTCGCTGGTTTCCTCGTCACGTAGAATCACTCGTTTTGAATATAGGGTGGCAACCTGTGTTGGGTCTTGTTGCTTCTTTCCAAGGAAGTTATGAGTATCTCTTTTTTCGAGTTCTAATTTATTACCTTTCCTTAAACAACCTAACGTATGAGTTCATATATCTGAAATTCTTCATCTGAATTTTCTGATTCAGAATTCATAAGGACTTAAAGAAACATGTTCTTGATGTCGTCAGGAGCTTGAAGCTAATGAATTTTTTGGGTCGTTCTACAATTTTTTGTATAATGGACAGGACGACCACATTTAAAGCAAATGGGCTTTAATTGGGTTTGGGTTTGGGTTTGGGTTTGGGTTTGGGTTTGGGCTAGATATTAATTAAAAGGCTTGGTAGGCTTGGGTTTGTGCGTACCATGTTTCTTGGACTATTGGCTAGCACCCAATTAGCTCATAAGCAATCATTGCCTATTCCAAAACCAGTAACATATTTTGTGCCTACTTCAATGGAACAAAATGTTTTGACAACACCAAATCTGCTAATTAAAGAAATTGACCTTAAACTAGCTGCTCTCAATATAAACAATAATCAAATCAATACATTGTCTTATAAAGCAATGGATTCTGAAAGTGATTTTGATCTTATGGCTGAGTTGGATAGTTTGAATTACATCAACTATGAAGTCAATCCTATTAAGTATGCTAAGACTTATGGGAAAAATCAAAATCAACTTCCGACAACTAGAAAATTTTATCCAAAACCATCTTTCCCTGACATGCAATATGAAGATAAACTTCTTCAAGTCTATGGGTCATTCTCTACTAGTAACCTCTATACATGGAATATAGACGGTTTAACTAAAGAGAATATCATTGAATTAACTCGGGAAATTGTTATAATGGCTTCGGCTCATCGTAGTGAAGGCAAAAATGATAGGACTATTGTCTCTCTTATCGTTGTTGGCTTTTTTAGGCTTCTCAAAGGATGGTGGGATAATTACCTAACCTTACAGGAACAACAATCAATCTTTAACTCAGTTAAAATTGATTTATTAGGAAACCCTATAAAAACAGAAGAATGATTAGAGATTTCTGATTCAATTTATACTCTAATTTTTATGTATTATGAAACATTTTATAGGCGATCCTAGTAAGTTCCAAAACAAGTCTAAAGATTTGTTGATGATCCATAAATGTCCGACTTTGAGCCATTTTCGTTGGTACAAAGATATCTTCCTCAAAAAGGTTATGTTTCAAGCCGATGTAAATAACCCTTTTTGGAAAAGAAAGTTCATTTCTGGTCTTCCACCAATCTTTGCTGAAACTGTTAGAGAACGGTTACAAAATACCTATACGGAAGACATTCCTTATGAACGTCTTACGTTTGGTGATATTATAAGCGTCATTAATGAATGTGCTCTGCATATTTGTAATGATCTTAGATTAAAACACTAACTCAAAAAAAAGAATATCAATGGACCAAGAGAGCTTGGTGATTTCTGTCAACAATATGGCTTTGATGATTTTAAATATCCTCATCAAAAGTCTTCTCAATCGAAACTTCATTACAGGTCTCCTCCTGTCAGAGCCATGTCTCTCTTTCTTAGGGGGGAAAGTGTAGGTGAGTCCTAGGTACTGTTGGTCAGCCGTTGATAGCGTTGGTAAGCATGTAAGTACGTTGGTCAGCTGTTGTGAGCCCTGAGTAAGTCGCCATGTTGAGCGCAGTGTTTACGGGTTAGGTAGTCCCATACTGGTGTTCGAACTGTAGGTGGTCCGAGTACAGTGTTCCCAATTCTCAAACCTTTAAGATTTTGAAAATGTCTTTACTTTCAAAATTTACCAGAGCTTCTAGCTCTAGGTCAAGACAGTTTCCAGATGGTGTAAACCACATGAAATGTAAAATTTCAGAAGTTGAAAAGAATTTACAAAAATGGTCAATACCAGAAATTCCTTACAAAAACATTTATAATGTTTCAAAATCTCTGTTTCCTAAAAAAACTGAAGATCTGATTGATATGGTTGAACAAACTATATCATTTGATGGATCTATGGATTCAAAACAACTTTTCTCAAATGAAACTTTGGAATACCTTCAAAGTCATGAATACAAATATATCCATATTGGATTGATTCAAATTGGGATTAAACCCTTAACAAGAGCAGGATTAGACACCTGTGTCGGCACAATAGGTTAGATGACTCGCTCTTAGGAATTGCAGAGTCAACTCTTGCGATGTGTCCAATCTATTTTGATTGTTATCCCAATTTTTCAGTATCTCTTATGGATCGACATATCCTCGAGACACTGACTCTCAATATCCAGACATCTGAATACGACATGCTTCTTGGATCAATACCATTGGCTTTGATCTATAAGATAACTTACAAAGCCATGAAGACTCAATTGAGTCCCAAGGCATTGATGGAGTCTGCAAAAGGATATACCATCACTTTCCAAACAAATAAAGAAAAAACAAGTGTTATTGTCCCAAAGACAATCCACTGGAACCAAATCACCCTTCCGGACACTTGGCAGGTTCCCACTTAACCTAGTAGACCTGTTCCCAGTCGATTGAGTCAAATCTTAACTCTTGAAGATGGAACGGTTGAACTACAATTCTCTAAGTCCAGAAAAACAAGTTTAAAATTGTCTGACTCAGGAAGAAGATCGACATCTTCTTTCAAAACAACACCATCCCAAGGGCTCAGACACCTCCAGATGTCCTTCCTCATTTAGATTTTGCCAGTTTGAGAAATAATCCACAATTTCCTCAGATCCCGCAACCAATCTACAATCCTGAGTCTCCTACTCAATCTGAGATGGAAGATCATCCTCCTTCTCATCCTCAATTGAATGTTTTACAAACAAAGTTTATCCTAGATAAAGAATGGATCAAACGAGACTTTGTAAATCCTTCCAATAGTCAAAGAAGAGAACAATTGTATGCACAAACCACATAAGAACAGAGAACTAAATTAGGAAAACAATTTTATACATGTTGTGAAGAAATGCAAGAAAATTTACCCTTTTTAGATTGGTATTTTTCTGATTATCTTCCTAGCATAAATGTTATCAAAACTAATTCAAAATTCTGGCATACAGCTGAAACTAATTTCACCAAAGATTCCATTTTGCCACCTTTAGAATAAATTAAATTTTCAACTTTAGGTTGTGATTTGGCATCACCTTTCAAAAATCCCCAGATTGACAATACATTTAAAGGTCTTGGAAAAATTATTCAACAGAATAATTATACCAACATTTTGCTGCATGAGATTGGAGACAAATTGATTCAAGATCAATTGGCTCATACCCAATTGGCTCAGAAGCAAGCCTTTAATGTTTCAAAACCAACAACGTATTGTACACCTACTTTTGTTGATCAAAATGTAACACCTAACCAATTAATTAAAGAAATTAATCTTAAATTGGCTGCTCTCAATTTAAAATCAAATATTTAAATTAATACATTGTTTCCCAAGCAATGAATTCGGATAGTGATTTTGATCCTATGGCTGAACTGGATCGTTTAAACTACATCCCTTATCAAGCCAATCCCCTTAAGTTTGCTAAATCTCACGGGAAACATCAAAATCCTATCCCAACAACTAGAAATTTTATCCACGACCATCACTCCCTGACATGCAATATGAAGAGAAATCTCTTCAAGTTTATGGGTCATTTTCTACAGGTAACCTCTATACTTGGAATATAGATGGTTTAATTGAAGAAAATATCATTGAGTTAACCCAGGAAATGGTTATGATGGTCTCGGCTCATCGTAGTGAAGGCAAAAATGATAAGACTATTGTTGCTCTTATCATTGCTGGCTTTTCTGGACTACTCAAAGGATGGTGGGATAACTACCTAACAACAAGTGAGCAACAATCAATTTTTAATGCAGTCAAAATTGATTTATTAGGTAATCCTATAAAAACAAAACAAGGTTCAGAGATCCCTGATTCAGTTCATACTCTAATCTTTTGTATTCTAAAACATTTTATGGGAGATCCTAGTGAATTTCAAAACAAATCCAAAGATTTGCTGATGATCCACAAATGTCCAACTTTGAGCCACTTCCGGTGGTACAAAGACATCTTCCTTAAAAAGGTCATGTTTCAATCTGATGCAAACAATCCCTTTTGGAAGAAAAAACTCATTTATGGTCTTCCTCCAATCTTTGCCGAAAATGTCAGAGAAAAATTGCAAGATATCTACAATTAAGACATTCCCTATGAACGTCTCACATTCGGAGATATTATTGTTTTCATTAGCAAATGTGCTTTGCATATTTGTAACGATCTTAGACTCAAAAACCAACTTAAGAAACAGAATATCAATGGTGTAACACCCCTAAATTTCATAAAGATAATTTATTTTATTTTTAATTAAATAAAATAGAGTTACATTTAATTGAATTTAAATTTCAAAATTTAGGGTTTTATTAGGTGAGTTTAGAAGGTGGGTGCTTTCAGAAGTTCAGTGGGGGCGAATAGCCACGCACCTTATAAAGAGAAAAACCCTATTTCTTCTTTCTCCTTTTTTTTTCCTTCTTCACGATTTATTCTCCTCATTGGCGGCGAGCACGGTTTGTGACCGCACGTTGCAGCCGATCCCACCGCCCCAAACTAGCCCTTTTCCCTCCTCTATCGTTCCTCTATTTGTTGTATGTTGGTGAGGGTTGGTTGGAGATCGAGATGGGAGTAAGACAGGGCGTGTTGCAGGGATAATTTAGGGATCTGATTCGAAGTTGTTTCAGTGGGTCTCGATCGTCGAAGCGGAGGATAAAGCATCGCCACTCTTCTTCTTCATCTGAGAGTTTCTCAGATTCGTCTGATGATTTTAGTTCTACTGACTTGGAGGGTTGATTAGCTGGGTGGTGTTGCGGCAGAGGACGGTCGATGTGGCGATGGCTGCGCAGTTCCGTTGCTATTTCATCCAGTGAGTTATCTTATTTTCCTCTTCTGATTTTTGTATGAAGTTGAGAATGTTGAGATCTCACTACTATTACTGTGTTTTCTGAATTGAATGTGTTGTCCTCATTAGATTGCAAGCTGGAACTTTTTGATTTGTTTAGTTTGCTAATTGGGTTCAGGAAATTTGTCATCTTGTACGGATTTGGTCATGGTGATCCATAGAAAATGTTGATTGGGGTGTTGGTCAATCCGACATGAGAGTTCATTTTAAAAAGTTGTTTCTCTATATGAATTGTGATGGTTTTGATTGTTATGGGTTGTGTGGTCAATCTGCTAGGTTTTCTTTGGATGTTGTGTTCAACTCAATGTGTCTCATTGGTTGACTCCTTTGTAGAAAGAATGCTGGAAATGCATTTGGGTACATGAGAAGTGACCCCATTCATCCATTTTCCATAGCTTTCATTTTATTGCACATCTCAGCTTGTTTGCTTTTCTGACATTTTGCTTAGCTCTTTGATCATTTGTGAGATAAGGAGATATGGGTAATTTGTTAATCAGTGTTTGGTGGGTATGTGATGGAATCTAGAGTCAATAGAATATCTCATGTGATGAAATTTCTAATGGGGGTGATTAGGACCTAGTATTAGTGAGATTGTAACCACTTGATATCCAAGAACACATTGGGATCTTTAAATGAAAGACGAGGATAAAACCCCAGTATAGTAAGTGTGGTGCAGTGGTGGTCCTCTGATAAAAATAGATGTAGATGCTCTCTCTTTGAAAGGTGTGGTATTGTGTTTTTATTTTTTATTTTTTATAAAACACACAAAGTGTACAAACTAAACAAACAAACCTATATAATGTAGAAACAAGCAGTGTCAAGCATCCACAATATCCCAATCAGGTCCCTTCTTACCATCCCACTGAAGTGTGAATGTGAAGTATTTACTATAATATCTCTTGCAATAGAGATAACAAAAGAAATGATACTCGTATAGTTTATATGGTAGAGGTGGAAAAGCATGTGATGTGGACGGGAATAAATAACATTGGCTGGACATAAATTGACAATCTGTTTCAGTTTCCCAGGGGGTTCAAGTCTTGAACAAGTTTCGTGGTGTGTTTCTGGTGTAAATTATTTCTATGTTTTGGGATGCCCAAAATTAGTCCGGTGTGAAGTTACTGTTTTGTTGCTAGTATTATGTTGACATAAGACTTTCTTGTTGTTTCCTTGGGTAATCGTGCATTGAAATCGATTGTTATGCCACATTAACTTGCTAAAGAGTATTTTTATATTGAATGAGTTTGATCCCTGCTGTGTTATAGAAATGTATTTATGAAAATATTATATATTGGTCCCCCAAAAGAATGGTGGATACTGTGGTTGGTTTATTTATGGTTGACAAAGTGCCACCATAAAAGAGTTTTGAGTTTTAGTTTTTTTTTATGCTCTTTTCCACAACTCTGAGAAAAAAATGTGAAAAAAAGAAAGAAAAATTTTGTATACAGACTTGCTTGTATACGTGTGATATAAATTTTGGGTATGCATATTTGCTTGCATATCAGTGCATCGTTCCATGTGAGTTCGATTGTACGTGTAGATTTAGGAAATGTTTGCCCTGGATCGAACTTCGGGTGAGACGACATGTTCCTCGATGTGGCACCCCACTTGGAACATGTACGCTCCGAATGGTTTCGAAGGCAAGGGAGACATACCTGGGTGAGGTGTGTTCGGCACATGGAGAATAGTGCGATTGTGGAAAAGAAACGAGATTTCTTTTTGGGGTATGTGCATGATTACCTTAAAGGAAGAAACTAAATGCTCATTCAACCATTGAATGAGAACTACATGTCTTCTTAAAGGTAGAAAATGTGTTTTGTTAATATTTCAATAATAGTCTAATATGACTATGAATTGTATCATTGTTTGGAAATAACTCACATTTGTGAGGATTGATAACTTAGAAATATTATCTGGTTGCTTTTAACATTTTCATGCAGGATGACAAGTCTACTCATATTTCTGCAGGTCAGACTTGTCATAGTCAATTTCTATAGTTATGATGATAACACCTTTGCCTCATTGAGGAACTACTTGATGTGTGGTTGTTTATTGTTTATTGTTTATTTTGATGTTGTCATGTGCGGATTTATTGATTTTGGGATGAAGATTTCTCACACCAGCTTTATTGCTGACTCAAGTGGGTTTTTGCTTTTGGGTACATTCCTTTGGGAATGTAGCCGATTAGCCTTTCAGGTTTAGAGACTTTTGAGCAGCGTTACTGGAGTTCTGTTAGTGGAGCTAGCAACGTTAGAGTCTCTCCGGGTTAGATTTTTATTTGTTTCAGTAACTAAATCATGTTTAGTTGTTGTTGTTATATGTTTCTGTTGTTATTGAATTTTTACGTCCCGAGTTTTGGGGGGAACAGATAATCCTACGTGGATTTTAGGATTTTCGTTTTCTTCGAAAATCGGGGCGTGACAGTTTGGCATCAGAGCATTTGGTTAGCCTAGGCTGGGGTAGAGACTAGGTGATCCTCGGAATGTGGATATGGGTGTGCATCGGATGGGGCTGCTAGTGCCGAGGAGTTTGTACAGCCGGATGGGGCTGCTGGGCAGTCAGCATGTGCAGCAGATGGGGCTGCTGGGCAGCCGTTTTGTGTGCACCAGGAGGACAACCCGGATGAAATTAAGGAAGATATGTTGGGCAGGGGTCAACGCAGAAGGCAAGCCTCGGTTCGACTCTGTGATTATGTTACTCATACCATTCGAAAAATGAGTCCATCCGTACCAGCATCACCCGTACCACGACATTCCTCAGGTACACCCTATCCTATAGCACACTATGTGAATTGTGATAATTTTTTAATGCGACATAGACATTTCACTACACCAAAAACCCCCATTAGCAACGGTTCTATACCGTGGGCGTAAGCCATTGCCACGGCTAAGAGCCGTGGACTACAGGGGCGTCGCGAAATCCTTTGTAACAGCTATAAACCGTTGCTAAAATTGTAGCAACGGTTTTATGCTTGAATGGGGGCGTGATTTTCAGCAATTAGCAACGGTTATAAACCGTTGCAATAATAATAGCAACGCTTTTTAGCCGTGGCAACAATAGCAACGGTTTTAAACCGTGACAAGGTGTAGATATTAGCAACGGTTATAAACCGTGTCTAATTAAGTAGCAACGGTTTTTTTTTTAATTTTTTTTTTTTTTTTTTTGCTATCAAATGACTTTGAGTCATTGAGTCAAAATCTATCAAATAATGGAGGCAAAGTAATGTAATTAATGGAGGCAAAATAATGTAATTATAAGAAAATGTATTACATTGAGTCAAAATTTATCAAATAATATCTCAAATAACTGATATTCACTTCATAACTTTTGTTTTCAACTCGATGTGCAGTAGCCTCTGGTAATATCAGTTGTCTGTGCTCTGAGTTTCAAAATCTGAGAAGAGATCAGCTGTAGTTTTTCCCAATTCTTTCCTTATAGTTCGGCAACCCTGTGGAAAGCACCTATGAGTCAAAATGATATATCTAGTACAAATTAAGAGTTCAAAATGGATGGAAGCAGGAAGAGGAAAATATTCTCCCTCTGAAAGTCCCAGCTGGAAGATACTCGGACATGAGTGGAGTGCTACAGCTTTAGATAAGATAGATGTGGAGTATGGATAGAGTCTAAGCTTTGATGTTACTAGTTTATGAGCCCTCATTATAAATTACTCATGAATGCGAGATTGTAAGCAATAAATAGAAGTAGAAGCCTCTGCTATAGTTCTAGATAAATATATTTACTAATTGGGGGTAAATAATATGATAAAATAACACCAGAGACAGTCTGTTTTTTAAGATGACAGTGCCAACATTCAAGATAGGATGAAAAGAGAAGCATCATTCAGCTCCACACCAATGCAAATGATTATGGGCTGGAAATTCTGAGTTCAGTTTCGCCTCACGAAAGTCCTTGCAATGGTGAGATTGAGGTACATGCCTTCAAACTAGAACATGTAAGCAGTGCTAAATAAATTACCATATAAGGTCCATTAATTAACACTTGAATTAGCGGTCAAAATAAATTTATTATCACATAAGTATCTGGTACTGGAGTATGGGAGTTCCCTCAAAATCCCTAAATAACAAATTTAACTAAATTTGCAACTATACAAGAAGTAATCTGGATACAAAACCACATGGACCACAAGGTCCACAACACACTAAGACAAATGTTTTTTTTACCACAAGTGATAACAAGACAAAGGTAAGGAATCACAACTAAGTTGTTCTAAAATAAGGTTGCAACACAATAGCTAATAGCAAAAGGGCTTATTGTTTCTCCCACCAATATTGCTAATCTCCAGATGACCTTACAGCACAAAATTAAAATTGTAGCTATGATGCAAGTCCATTCATTCACTATAAAGGTATCAAATTATCATAATGTGGTGATAACACACTGATAACAACGTGGCACTTTAAAAAGAGAATGGCACTAAGGCATACCTGCAATATGTTAAGCACAGTCCTGATCACATCTTGTTCCTTCAGAAAATTTACACTAAGGCGTGCCTGCCCAATGATGTCAGGCCATTTCTGCAGGAAAACCTTCTAATTAAGACCATGAACAATCGATTGACAAGGTTGAGAGCTAAAGAAGTATAGCACAAAGTGATCCAAGCACGAATTCAGTATATAAAAAATCCTAAGAGTTTTGACTTTCAACTTCACCACCTAAAATATGTACAAGTGGAGAATTTACCTGATTTGGGAGTTCCATCAACCTTTGCAGATATTCATATCTCTTCTGGGGATCAGATTCTGCTTGAATCATATTACCAACCTGTAAAGACGAAATCATAAGAATCCTGATCGGAAGAAAGGTCTCTTATCATGAGCAATGAAATAATCATTCAGCAAATAGAAACTTCAACCATAATCAGATTAACCTACAGATTCATAAAATGTATGAATTTGTGCTACCAATCTTCGAAGCTTTGCATTTGTCAGCCATAGGTGAAAGAGATCATATGGATTTGTTTCTTTTCTTCATATCGCTTCATCTAGTCTTTTGCATATCAATTCAGGACATGACATCCTATTGACACTGGAATAAACAAAAAAATGCCTGTCAAATACTGACAAACGGAGACACTCTAAAAATGAAGAATATTAGCAATTTCTAGACTAGCATTGAATTTGAAGAAAAAGTGCCTCAAGAGACTGGAAAACATCATTTTGTCTACACCTGAAGCAAAGCCTACATTTCTCCATCAGTAATAATCCCTGTGGTAGCACAAGTAAAACAATCATCCATAGCAATTTTGTTGACTAAACAAAAGTGTTCTCAAAACAAAAAGTATGAGATATGTATAGACTACAAAAAAAAATTGATTTTAATACATTTTAGGTAATTTAGACTTCCAAGTAATGATAACTTGGATTATTCAGAAGCTGATATGAGTGTCCAAATAATGTACTCATCTATACGTAGGCCTTTCTTCAATTATATTACTACTAGTTGGTAACAAACACAGAAAATTCAGAATGATAACTTATTCACTGATTTACAATTTACTATACACCTGCATTCTTGGAACTCTCTTATCATCTTGATTGCCATGATGGTGATTATACTAGAATTAAAAGCATAAATGGCTTATGTATGTATATATATATATATGGCATTAGGTTGTTGAGTCCAGCATGAAACTAAAATTGGCAAAAGGTCCAATGAATTCGTACAGACCCGTCAAGTGATCGGCATGTGTATCTAAAAGTCCTCATTTGGGCCTAATATGCATTCAACCTAAGCTCAATAGAAACCCTAAAGAATGGAAAATGGTGGTTGTCGGTAATCCCCACTAGAACAACCCTAGATTCATATGGGTATCTAAGGTGGTGGTGGTCGACGTAGTGGTGGTGTCTGACCATGAAACTCAATTAGGATGAAGAGTTGGGAAAGATGAAGAAATGAGGGAGATGATTTGGATCATGTGTCTGATTTTGCACAATCTTGTTGTTTTTTTTTTTTTTTTTTTTTGTTGGCTAACAAACTAGTTGGGAAATCTTTGAGGAACTAGGTACCCACTACCTGAATTCTTTCATCTCCCCCAACCCTCGTCTTTCACAATTGAGTTCACATGCAGCAACCACTACCACGTCTACCATCACCCTAGATCCAGCCAACACATTGGCCACCATTCATCACCACCCTATTCAGTCATTATCATCCGATATACCATATGGAGCTAGGTCTCGCACAAGTAGGCCACCACCATCAACCGCTATTTCTACTGGCAAAATTCCTAATCTTAAGAATTTCTCGAGTTTAGGTTGAACGCATATAAGGACCAAAATATGAACTTTTATATACGGGTGTTCCTCACGCGACCAGCAACTTCAAGCCTAGTATATACATTATTTAAGTTTCAAAAACAAGGATTAAATGAGAACTATAGAAATAAATGGAGTTTTTGCCCATTTAAGTTTCGGACCAGCAACTTCAAGCCTAGTATATACATTATTTAAGTTTCAAAAACAAGGATTAAATGAGAACTATAGAAATAAATGGAGTTTTTGCCCATTTAAGTTTCGGACCAGCAACTTCAAGCCTAGTATATACATTATTTAAGTAAAAAAAATTGCTATATAGAATGACCATTCTAACACATAGGCTTTGATAGAGTGTCGAGCATAACAGATCAGAGCAAAATAATAAACTCTAGTGTCTGAACCATCTCAAAGCATTTCTCCTAAACAATATAAAGGTCAAAACGTGATAAAAAGACAATTAAGCTTAACAGGCTCACCAAAAGAGATGATCCCCACTAGATGCAGTCTTCTCTGATATCCAGTCTGGAACTAATTCTTGTAACAACTTCAGCTGCTCTTCAAATTCAGCTGTAAATCAAAACATAATTATTAAGTCTTCATCAAGGTTTAGAATCTGTTTGTGTTGGTTGTTTCTTAATAACCAACAAAACCTTACCTCTATCTACAATATCAATGTTGCCCGAGATTATTCTCTGCATAAGCTCCTGCTTTGTAATAACGTTACACTTATCCAAGTTAAACATAAGACGGATCATGTTGAACAGCTTTGGCAGGGCTGCAATCATCATTCTACGCCTTTTGGCTTGAGAAATGGCAATATCATGTCCTTCATTTGCTCTTTTCTCTTTTTCTCTTAACTGCAATAAGAACATATTCAATTTTCAAATAAAGCCAGTACTATCAATTATCAAATGCCCAAAAGGAGGAGTCATATTTCCAAGTTATTCATGACATTTTTCTGAGTATCGGGCATGAAACATATGTTTTTACCACACTATATAAGAGAATCTATCTATAACAATGAATGAACTGTGGTCTAATTAAATTAAGCTCTTCAAAAGAGAAATTTAATGACATACCGATTGCACCAGTGACTTTGGAAGTAATTTAATGAGATCTGAATCAACTGATGTACTACCCATTTCAATTATCTCATCCTCGGCTTTTGCACTCTTTACTGGAGTCCGGAACAATGGCCTATTTCAAGGTGGACGTGTCACTAACTTGTTTGGTGATGCAATTGAATCATAATCATCTTTGCTATGACATCTTTTTGGTGTCTGCAAGTCAGGCGTCATGGTCATTACCCTTGCAGGAGTTGATGCCGGCCGAGTCCCTTTGGAGGGAGTGTTTTCTTTTGGAAGAAATTCTTTGTTCTTCTTAGGTTTAGTCATTTCATCATCAATCTTAGAAGGGGTTGACGGGGGTAACCCAACAATGGAAGCACCAAAGAGTGATTTTCTTCTACTGTTGGGTGGGATAGAAGAATGCTTAATAGGAGATGGAAGAACTGAAGTAGTTTCTACAGTAAGATCATTTTCTTTACGGTCTTCTTTTGTTGAGAGTAGCAATGGAGTTTTTTGTGATGCTGAGATGGGAACCTTTTGCACAAACCGCTTTTGAAAAGATCGAGACAGATGGGATGCTACAACTGGGGATTGTTGGTTATGAGTAATTGATGCTTCTAACGATAATGAGGGGATGTTGGGTTGATTAATGTTTGTAAGACCTTGCTCTTTTGTTTGATTAAATGGTTCTGGCAGGGTATCCTCTGGAACCTCATCTATCTGATAGCAAAAGGGTGCATTGTTAAGATCCAACGTATCCTGAAACAATAACAACAAAACTAGACTTAATATGATTGAAGGACAACAATTGCGAGGTTTCAATCCTATCTTTTGCGCAACATAAGATGAGGAACAAGGTAAACCAAAAGAAAAACTATTAAAGAATCATTAACATATTTAAATTTACTAGATCAGTTCAACTTGAACTTGAGACACTAATTTCCAATACATAAGTCTCTGACAATTATATTTCCAAGGATATTTATATCTTCCTTAGATGTCCACCTCAAACACAACACTAATTCTTAAACCACATGTCCAACAAAGCATTCAAAGACGGCTGCGAACACTGAAGTATTGGAGACTACAATGAGTACATCCAAGCGATTTCTAATGTCAATAGAAGCAAGAGCACACAATAACCTATCCAGCTAACACGGGGAAAATTCATTTTAGACCCAAACGTACTTAACATGAATCCACATTGAGATGGTCATAACTCATGAACCTGATATTATGTACAAACACAACCTACAGCTTATGATCAGGTCTCACTTTCTGTACCTAAGTGATATTCAACTTAGGTAGTGATATTCAAATTAAACAATATTTACCTCAGGATGGATTTTGGTAAAATCCAACAGTCGAGCACGAAACACTTTCCCCACATTTGAATAAGTGATTCCTTCTTTTAAATTCCCGTCATTTTCTATTGCATCAATTTCCAAAGTAACCTGAAGGTGAGGTCTCATACACAGGGTTTCATCGTCCCGCATAAGCTCTTTCTTCAGCACAATTGCTTCCGGTAAAATGTACTTCATTTGCGCTAATTGATTGTAATAAAATCTCCTAGACCACAAACAAGATCAATTATAAGAAGCCAAAACAAATACATTTACATTAAAAACTACAATATCCCAAAAATAGTTAATAGTAAAACTACCTGTCTGTTAAGGACTCCATTGTCTTGCAAATGTTAGGAAAAGTGCACATTGTCCCTTTCAATCGAAGCAGCCGAATCGAGCAAACCATGTTATCGAACAACTTGGCTAGTGTTTCCAACCTAAACCCCACAAATGAAAAAAAAACAACACCCAAATGGGTAAAATCCCAGATCTAGTAAAGAGTTTACAAATTAAAAACTAACATAAATCTTTTCTCCAAAAACCTTACCTTTCGGGGAGTTGGATCGCATCGAGGGATTTCTTCTTCTTCTTGAGCGGGGTCGATGGGACTGGATCAGACGATGAATTTGAAGGGATTTTCTTACTGGGTCTACTGAGTTCTTGTGCGATCTTCCTGATTTGGCTCACCGAAAGAACTTTGCTTCTGGTTCGTTGGCGGAACTGCGATGTTGGCGTCGCCTTCAGTGGGGTGTTTGGATCTGATGAGGGGGCTGGTTCGGGGCTCGATCCGAGGATCTTCTTCGACTTGAAGGGGCTGAAGGATGATGATGAGGGCTTCATTGGGGTTGATTGAGTGGGCTTGTTAGGTTCCATGGAGAGAGAGAGAGATCATATGAGTTGCAGAAAAAGAGAGAGAAAAGCGAACTGTCACTTTGACACATGAAGCGAACAACTCACACCCTTCTCAAACTTTCTTCTTTTTTTTCTTCTTCTTCTTCTATCGTCCTCTCCTTCTTTCGTCCTTCTTCTTCTCTGCTTCTCGTCCTCTCCTTCTTCATTCCTTCTTCTTCCTTTGTGAAGAGGAGGCGGGGAGAGAGTGAGAATATGTTTTCCCCAAATTTTTTCGCCAAAGCGCGAAACTGAAACTTCCAAAGCGCGAAAGTGATTGGTCTTTAGCTACGGTTTTAAATCGTTGGCATTTTTAGCCACGGTTTTTAGCCGTGGCAAACGCACCAACGGTTTAGAACCGTGGCCAAGCCTGTTTTTAGCTACGGTTTTAAGCCGTTGGGCACTATAGCCACGGTTTTTAGCCGTGGCAAACACACCAACGCTTAGAACCGTGGCCACCCCTGTGTAGCTAATCAGCCCTTTTGGTGTAGTGTTTTCTTGCAGCCTTGACAGTGGAACGAGAACCTGTGTGCTATTCTGAGGCCACGAAAGACAGCCGTTGGAGGGATGCCATGTGGCGAGAAATTGACGCTCTTGAGATTAATGAAACATGGGTCGTAACAGAGTTGCCACCAGGAAAGAAAGCTCTAGGATGCAAGTGGGTATACAAGATCAAGTATAATTCTGACGGTACCATTGAGCGATTGAAGGCTCGGCTGGTTATTTTTGGGAACCATCAAATTGAAGGAATTGATTATACAGAGACATTTGCTCCAGTAGCCAAGATGGTTACAGTGAGGGTCTTTCTTGTCGTTGCGGCTGCCATGAATTGGGAAGTTCATCAGATGGATGTCCATAATGCATTTCTACATGGTGACCTTATGGAGGAGGTATACATGAAACTACTACCCGATTTTCAGGTGGGGACTTCCGGGAAGGTGTGCAAGCTTAGAAAATCATTATATGGGCTGAAGCAGGCACCCCGGTGCTGGTTCGCTAAACTGTCATCTGCTTTGAAGAATTATGATTTTCAGCAATCTTATTCAGATTATTCTTTGTTTACTCTACAGAGAGGTGCGGTTCAGCTCAGTGTTCTTGTTTATGTCGAAGATCTTATCATCTCTGGGAGTCATCTAGTTGATATACATAAATTCAAGGATTACCTCAGTGCTTGTGTTCCACATGAAAGATCTAGGTCCTTTAAAGTATTTATTGGGGGTCGAAGTGGCACGCGGACCAGATGGGTTTGTACTTTGTCAACGCAAATACGCGCTTGACATCATTTTTGAGGTCGGATTGCTAGGGGCAAGGCCCGCGGCGGTGCCATTGGAACAGAATCATCGAATCACCTTGGTCACGAGTCAAGAGCTCGCTGACCCGGAGCCTTACCGTCGCTTGGTGGGCAGCTAATTTATTTGTGTTTTACTCGATCCGAATTATCTTATAGTGTTAATGTTTTATCTCAATTTATGCAGCATCCTCGGGTGGACCACTAGGACGCTGCTTTGCGGGTGGTCCGATACTTAAAAGGTAATCCGGATCAAGGTGTACATTTGAGTAGTAAGTGTGATATGCAGTTACATGGGTGGTGTGACGCTGACTGGGTCAGATGCCCTTTGACTAGGCGGTTCCTCACTGGTTGGTTGGTGTTTCTTGGGGACTCACCGGTATCTTGGAAGACAAAGAAGCAACATACATTATCTCGTTCCTCCGCCGAGGCGGAATATCGGTCTATGGCTATGACTACATGCATGTGAGTTGAAATGGCTAAAAGCTATTTTAGCTAGCCTCGGGATGCCCCATACACGACCTATGTCTCTTCATTGTGATAGTCAGGCGGCTATCCATATATCTCAAAATCCCGTATTTCATGAACGGACAAAACATATTGAGGTCGATTGTCACTTTGTCCGTGATGACATTGTTGTCGGAAATATCAATCCCACATTTGTCCCGTTCAATGCGCAACTCGCTGACATTTTCACAAAAGCGTTGGGCAAACGACAATATGAGTATCTACTTCGCAAGTTGGGCATACGGGATCTCCATGCACCAACTTGAGGGGGTATTGTGATATTGTGAATATTATCTTGATTATGCTATTGAGAATATTCTCTTGATTATGCTATTGAGAATATTTTCTTGATCATGTGAATACTGTATTTTAGAAACTAAATATTGTCTTTAGGAAGGTTGCTTATTGGGTCAATACTGTATTTTAAAGAAGATTAACAGATTATTAGGGTGGTCAGGAGTTGCTTAATATTGGGTGATTAGCTTGTATATAAACAACAGAATAGCAATGAGAAAAGCAAAACATCATTCTCACAAAATCAGTTCTTTTGTTTTGTTATTTTGTCAATCTCGTTAGCTGATCAATATTTATTGTATTCATGTAAACATAATACCAAAACCAGGACATACAGGATATATACACTGATTTTAACACTAACTTTACAAATTTATGAAGTTATAAATCGAAAATAGGAGAGAAAAACAGAGCAATCATGAATAGAAAATAGTAGAGAAATCGAAGATTATAAATTTAGTACTCAAAAGGCTGACAAAAGCATATACAATTATATGTCTCACATTAATATATTGTCATTTGGCTAATTGTATAATATAATGCGATAAGTGTGTGAGATGCCCTAATCACATGTTGTGGATTAGCTATAAATTATAATATCGAGACCTGATCATCATGAATGTTTTTTCTTTGTATTTCTAAATCCTCTTGTAAAACAAGAAGCTTAACAATTCCATTGAATGCCGGCAGAGTAACCATAATTAAATATCTTGGATGCTAAGTTTTGTAGTATATGTTATACTGAATAGAAAAGACTTTGCAAAGTCTTTGTAAGTGTCGCTCTAATTTTAGTTTTTAACTGTGCATTACCTGTGGAGATTGAAATCTAATAGTTGATCAAGTATCCTTATTTTCTTTCTTCTAGCAAACAAGAAAACCACAGAGAGATCCTTCTCTTATCAATCCCACTTATTACTTTCTGCCAAAGGAGCTAGATGGCATTTCAAGTGGTTGTCTCTCCACTCGTTGGAGTTGTGTTTGACAAGCTCCAATCTTTGATCCAGAACAAATTTGGTGAATCATGGGGTGTCCAGAAAGAGATGAAGAAGCTTTCCAGAACTCTGTCTTCAATCAAAGATGTCCTTGACGATGCAGAGGAGAAGCAAGTCGCTGTTACGGGGATTCACGAATGGCTCAAGGAGCTAAAGGATGCAGCTTACAAGGCTGAAGATGTTTTGGAGGAGTGGGCATTTCGAGATCAGCAACTAGAGCCCGAAAAGGTAACTGATTCTCTCAAAGAGCTCATGGAGAGTTTTGATGTACTTGTTGGAGACATGGTTAGGTTTCATCTGCAATGTGGAATCAGCCAAAAGAGACCTGAAATCTCTCCCGATCGAGAAACTGGCCATCTCTTAACTGAACCAATAGTATATGGGAGAGACGAAGACAGAGCAGAATTGGTGAAGCTACTATGTCCTCCCCAATGTAACTGCCACCCAAGATCTCAGAGGCAATTGCTGGACAAAGTGAGCAGCCAGGAAGACACTTTCATTTGTTCAATATGGGGCATGGGTGGACTTGGCAAGACCACCCTTGCACAGGAGGTGTACAACGATAGCCAGGTAGTAGGGCATTTTGAAAGTAGAATTTGGGTTTGTGTATCTGATAATTTTGATGTCGCACGTCTCATAAAGTTAATCATAGATTTTGATTCACAAAATCCATGCAATCTAGAAGCATTAGCTCCTCTACAACAGTGCCTTCAAGAGAAGTTGAGTGGCAAGAGATTCTTGCTCGTCTTGGATGATGTTTGGGATGACAATCAGGACAAGTGGAACAGATTGAAAGGCTCATTGGCATGTGGAGCAAAAGGTAGTTGTATTATTATAACTACTCGAATCAAGACTGTATCATCTATTGCTGGCACAAATCATCCTTATGAGCTAAAAGCTCTTTCCAGTAAGGCCTGTTGGCTGTTATTCAAGCAGCGAGCATTTGGGTTAGAGAATGCAGAGAGACCATCCTTGGTGGAGATCGGGAAACAGATTGCAGCCAAGTGTAAAGGTGTACCCTTGGCTGCAAAAGCTCTGGGCGGCTTGCTACGCTTTGAGAATAAGGAAAGTGTGTGGTTAGCGATTAGAGATAGTGAAATTTGGGAGCTCCCTCAACACCATGAGAATGACATCTTACGAGTACTGAAATTAAGCTATAGCCATTTGTCTTCACTTTTGAAGCAGTGCTTTGCCTATTGCTCAATATTTCCAAAGGACCACAGAATCAATATCAAAGATTTGATTCATCTATGGATGGCGAATGGTTTCATACAACCCAAAGGTAAATTTGACTTGGAAGATGCAGGCGATGAGATCTTTCGTGCATTACTATGGAGGTCGCTGTTTCAAGAAATAAAGGAAGATAGAGATGGCAACATGATAACGTGTAAGATGCATGACCTCGTGCATGATCTTGCATACTATATGGCAACAAATGAATGTCTTGCTCTGGATGTTAAAAATGCAGACGCTGGAAGTGCAGGAAATATCACCGAGGGAACTCGTCATTTATCACTGTTCGGGAAACAGACATTGCCTTTCGATGCTGGGTATACACAAACATCCTCACAAAGCTTACGTTCCCTTATCTCATTAGAGTGCCATTTGATTGTAAAGGAAGAATCTGCCAGCTTCTTCTTCGCTCTTGTGCGATTACGAGTTTTGGACTTGCATCGGTGTGAAATTCAGGTGAAATGATTCACCTCAGGTATCTCAACCTTTCTCGCAATCCTATCAGATCATTACCTGAAGGTATTTGCATGCTAAAAAATCTTCAAACAATGAATGTGAGGTGGTGTCACAGCCTTGAGTCCTTGCCAAAAGATACGAGCCAAATGATCAACCTTAGACAGCTAGACATCCAGGGTTGTTATATGTTGAAGAGCACACCAAATGATATAGGGAAATTAGTTTGCCTCCATAAATTGAGTTTCTTTATTGTGGGGTTGGAGAATGGGTGCAGTATCAAGGAGTTGCAAGAACTGAACCACCTTGGAGGAGAACTGGAAATAAAAAAGCTTGAAAATGTGAAGAACTCGGTGGAGAGTGAAGAAGCCAGTTTGAAGAGAAAGAAGAACCTGCACTCATTGGAGTTATCGTGGTCAGACGGTCCAGACGAAGTGCAAGAGAATGTAACAGAGGTGATAGAAGGCCTTCAACCCCACTCAAATTTAAGAAGGTTTCAGGTTCAAGGGTACCGAGGAGTAACTTTTCCTAGTTGGTTAACAGTTTCGGCAGTCCCAAATTTAGTTGATATCAGACTTTCAGGATGTAGAAGGTGCGTACGTCTTCCACCTTTGGGGAGACTACTTCTTCTTAAAGTGCTGAGGCTGAATTCAATGGATTCTGTGAGGTTCATTGACGATGAGGTTTATGGTGACAGCGGAGTGAAGGGATTCCCATCACTTGAAAAACTCAGTTTGCTTTCTATGCCTAATTTGGAGGGTTGGTCATCGTCTGTTCAAGCGGCTACAACACAAAAACTACTGCTCCCTTGCCTTAAACATTTGTTGCTTACAGAATGCCCTAAACTAAAAGGACCAGCACCATTGTCATCCTCCCTCCAAAGTTTATACATATCCAAACCGAGTGAAACGGTATTGGGAAATGTGCGAGACCTCCCTTGCCTTTATACACTTCAAATTGAAGACCTTAATGATTTGGTTAGTTTTCCAGAAGGGGCGTTACAAAACCTTACCTCTCTTGTTCACTTGGTGATCTGTGGATGTAAAAAGCTTGTAGCTCTGTCCGTAGAACTACAAAGTCTGACTACATTGGAGAATCTATGGATTCAGAATTGTGGGGAGTTGGTTTCATTGGGGGAGAGAAACCCCTCATCATTGAAAGAGCTTCACATTGTGAATTGTCCTAGTTTGAAACGCTTGCCCAAATTGAATAAGACTTGTTTGAAAGGATTGGATATCGAGGGTTGTCCAGAGCTGGAATTCTCGACTGATGATTTTGAGGACCTCGTTGTTCTTGAAGCTCTTGTATTGTATGGGGTGCCCAAGATGAGAGAAGGTTTTCCAGAGTGGTTGAAACAACAACATGCTACGATGATCAGGTATCTACAAATTGTGGGTTGCTTCTCAAAAGAAGAAGAGAATGAGGTGGACTTGCCCGAGTGGATAGGCACTCTCACGTCCCTCAAAAAGCTGTGGATTCATGGCTGCAGGAACCGAAAAGTGTTGCCAGAAGGGCTGCGAAACCTCACTGCTTTGACAAGTTTGAGGATTTTCGGATGCAATGAAGAACTAGAGAGAAGATGTGAGGAGGACAAGGGAGAAGACTGGTCCAAGATTGCTCATGTTCCACATGTCGAAGTCACGAGCAAACCGTGGGATTTAGAGGAGCCCTCCAATTATGGTTTTCGTTATGGGAGTAAGTAATAAGCTCAAAACCCTCTTTCTTTCGTATATGTTATTTACACTAACTCCATTACTTCATCATACATATAATATTTTTCTGTTTGCTTTTAATTTGTTTGCTTCTCTCTGCTTTCTGTTTTGGTTGAAATGTCTTTCTGCTGTTATCAATGTGCTAGCCCCATCCAAAAATTGTTTAACCTCATATTTTTATTTTATGTATAGGTGGTGAACGTTTCATATGGGTGAAGAATAAAGTGTGGGATATTACTTATACGCGAAGAACAGGTATTCAGAGATCGGATCAAAATCTTTCCTTTAATTATACTACATATTTCTGTACTCTGTTTTTTGTGGTACCATGTTATCATTGAAAGTTTTGTTTTGCGGTTTGTGTCTAATTTTACTCGGAGATTGAATCTTTCGGATACATATTTGGATTTTTACAGAAGCTTTTATGTCTTTTATTTTCTTCCCACAGTTGCAATATTTCAGGCCACATGGATTAGTATTCATCAATTGCATATACTTCTGAGAGCATAGGAATTTTTATTAAGTAGGTTCTTGACCATAGGATTTTGTGAGAGCAATCCGTGGGATTTAGAGGAGCCCTCCAATTATTGTACATCTTATGGTAGAAGTAATAAAGCTCAAAACCCTCTTTCTGTAGTATTTGTTATTTACACTCACTAGTCCATTACTTCATCATACATATAATATTTTTCTGCTTGCTTTTAATTTGTATGCTTCTCTCTGCTTTCTGTTTTGGTTGAAATGTCTTTCTGCTTTTATCAATGTGCTAGCCCCAGTTAAATCCAAAAATTGTTTAACCTCATATTTTTATTTTATGTATAGTGAGTGGAGGTTCCTTACACGAGAAGAGGAAAGTGTGGCACTAAACAAATCAACAGGTATTCAGAGATTGGATTGAAATCTTTCCTTTAATTTCTGTACTCTGTTTTTTGTGGTACCATGTTATCATTGAAAGTTTTGTTTTGCGGTTTGTGTCTAATTTTACTCGGAGATTGAATCTTTTGGATACATATTTGGATTTTTACAGAAGCTTTTATGTCTTTTATTTTCTTCCCACTGTTGCAACATCTCAGGTTGCATTGATTAATATTCATCAATTGCATATACTTGTGAGAGTATAGGAATTTTTATTAAGTAGGTTCTTGATGCAGGGTCGTTGAAGGTTTGTGCTGCAGTTGAGTTGGGTTAGATATCTGGTATTGGAACCAGGATGTATGCTCAGGGTGTGTTCGACCTTTAAGAAACAAACCAATATCCCTACCAACAAGGATGGGTGAAATTTTTATCCATAGAAGCAGATTTTGATAATGCAAAAAAACTGTCATTGAAGACCTCAAGCTCACAGATTGCACTTCTGAGTTTTGACCACGATGTATTTGTTGTTGTGGTTATGTGATATGTATTTTTTGGTTTCCTCTTCTTTGTCTTGCCAGTTTCCATTCGCGTCAGTAGTTTGTGAGCTGCCATAATTGTAACATGCGACAGTTTTAGCTCAGGGGTGTGCCATTTGGGGTTGAAAAGAAGTAGACACAATTGATCAAATTCTATTTGGAAAATTTGCTTGATTTGCTGATGTTATGTTACATTTTCAACAAATTCTTTACCTGCTTTGAGATGGAATAAAAACAGAGGAGACACTACAAAGTATATAATCAGCTTTATTTGGATTGTATTTAGTTATTAAATGTTATGTGATTCTATACAGTGAAGCCTTTGTTTTACATCAAATAGTAAATCTGATAATCCAGTTTTAATAAAACTAGCTTTCAACCACGGTTATGCAGGCGCTTGTCTGTTTTAATAGTATACTCATTGACCATGTAGAATAGCTCATAAATGGTTTATAACATAAGGGTGAAGTCATGAGAAAAGAAATTTATATTAACAACAATAATACAAAAATTCTCAAATTTTGTTGCACTATTTTCAAGCCATTTTTTTAGATTTCTTTCACTGCTTTAGCAAGTGAACCAAAATACCGAAGATCAAAGTGTCCACTTCAGGCAGCCTTAATAACTTACGCAACTTCAGTGCTCAATGTTGCGACTGGAGATTTTAAACGCGATGAAAAAATATATGATCAGTAAGATTTTAACCAAGAAAATGAATGACAGAGATATATCAAGAGAATACAATTGGTTACATCATTTTAAGCCTCGTTATGCAACGTAGGAAGTATTGTTTCATAGGCAACAAGGAATATGAGCTCTTAGATGCACAAACATCACCAAATGCTCTCTTTTTTTCCCTCTCTCGCATAAGGCAAATGTTGCAGGCATCATTAGTTAGAAGAAAATTAAGGACTGTTGAAGATGGTGTTTTGACGTTCAATTAGGCAACGGCTGGAACACCTCCATTGAATTGCAATCCACAATTGTTACAAAAGACTGAAAAGAGTATGATAACAACATTTGTCATTGACATACATTCAAGTCGAACACTCAACCCAGTTTAGAGGGGAGTACATGACTTATCACAGAAAAAACAGGGAATGTCACCAGTATAGAGGCCGCCAATGAGGCAGAGCATAACATAAATGATGACCAGAGTGATGCCATAATGCAGAGTACACAACCATTGCTTCTTAACAACCCAATGCTCGAGCGTAGTGCTAATGTGGAGGCAAGTGAACACACACCGACTCAAGACAAAGAGAACACTACAACAGATGAGTAGAGTAGTAACGAGGAACATGAGCAAAATCCTTCTAGTGAAGAGGTTGCAAGAGATTTGTTTTCAAAATCTTGCACTAAAGATTTTATTCTCTGCCCTCGAAGATCTTCTAGGGCTAAGAAAGCAAACAAAAATTACAAAGGTTGATCTAGGCAGCCCGGGGACGACAAGTCCTGAGTTTGAAAATGTGAATACAAGTATTGAAACCAGCAAATTAAGATATTACAGAGAGAGGGACCTCGAGCCCCCCAAACAGATGATGAGATGATCCTTACAGTCTCTGGGACACAGTCTGGGGCACAACATTTTCAACCTGCATTGGGGTGTCAACAACCGAAGTCGGAGTGTCAAAATGGTGAGCATGAATTGCTCAACACTAATCAGATATGCTCTGCTTCTCCCATCACAAATCAGCTGGTAGGCGTGGAACCAGGGGTAGCTATCCCAAAGATAACCGAGAACAGGGGCCAAGACGCAATAAAAGAAAGTGAGGAAAGATGCAGTGAAGAGGTTGATGCAACTTCAAAACCAACGTCTACATTTCCTGAAGTAGGACAAGAGATAACTGATGGAAGACAGGGGGAAGATCCAACAGTGTCGATGGATTGACTAACACCCCAAGTCATCAATGTTTTGAATTCAGAAATTGCTAGAATAGACAGAGATGCATTGGTCACCGAAGTTAAAAGCATACTTGAAGCGAAAACAACAAAGGTGGGGCCAAACACTATTGAAGAAGAACATGAGGTTACCACAATACAGCCTCCCACAGAATATGTTCCTCGAATGTCTTCTCGAAGCAAGAAGACAAATCCTAAATTCAGGTAACTGATGATGATAATACAAGGAGAATGCAAATGTTTATTTGAATCTTGTAGGGAAGCTAGATTAGTGCTAGCATTCAATGGTTTCTATATCACGATTTATTGTGTTGCAATTCTTTACGACGACTTCTCATACATCCTGAGACCCACATTAGGTGTAAATCAAGTCATGAGAGTGCTTAAAGGTTTGATTGATAATCACGAGGAAGTAATTATGGCAGGTCTATCATGCAACCACTTTAGTAGCAGAACACTTTGCAAGGTTAATCCTTAACCTGGAGACGATGAAGCTAGAACTAATTAGGTTTTTTGTTGAAGCTTTGAAGCAAGTTTATTGTTTTGAAGATGATGAAACGAGTGAACGTATGAGTAATTATAAACTTTATCATCAACTTTTTTTATTAGTATAAGGTTCGGGGATCCTAAAAACCCCAGCTCGCTTTCCAAAACAAAAAAAATGAGAAAGGAATAAAAAAACAAGAAGCTTATTCTTTGGCTAATGCTAGCTAGTTAAAGATTTTTATAGGCCTAGTAACCATGTTCACTCTCACTAGAATTCACTTTCTTGTGAGAGGTTGTTTTTGTTTTTGTTGTTGTTTCATTTATATAAAGGTTTTGAGGTCCTTAAAACCCAATTCACTTTATGAAAAAAAAAAATAAACAACAACAACAACATTTGTCGTTACAATCAGTTGAAAACATGGATTAGTGTATATTGAAAATAGAGTAACATCTAAATTCTACATCATCGTTGATTTTCCTCCCATAAAGGATTTAAGAGATGTCTTCCACGTCTAAAATGGTTGAAGGCGCTCGGGGACTGCCCCAATTTTGTTTTTGGAGAAACAAAGAAGTCATATATCATTTTCTTGGAGCAATGGAATCGAAGCTCTCAGAATACCCGAATAGATGCAAAGCTTCTGTCGGAAAACACTGAACCAATGAAGCTTACCAAATTCTCAAAACCTTGAAAAATTGATGCGATGACATTCTGATTGCAAATTTTAGGGGACTTGGAATTGTTTGCTTTCGCCTCTGCTAGGGGTTTGAATTTCTTGAAAAAATGCTATATTTCGCTAAATTTAAATTAAGCACGCCTCAACTGTTTTCATTTCATCTTGGAGCAGCTAATTCTTAAGGTTTTGTTCAGCAGCAGAAATTTGTCTACTTAGCTGACATAAACTCTTTGACATCTATATATTAATTGTTGATTCTTGCAGGAATCTTATATAGCACTATTTAAAGCAATTAGATCCCTTGCAAGCCTCTACTCCAAGGCAGGCCCCTCGGCACCACTTCCCGCAGAGGTGAAATCCAGTATTTTGGAAGATTTAGACACCGCGGAGGCTTATCTATAGCATGATTTTTCTACAAAAATCATCTTGTTTTCATGGTCTTGCTGAAAATGGAATCCCAACAACTATGCAAAGCCCTGCATCAGAGCAGGACTGATAAAGTCCGAACTCGTGTTTATTCGATTCCAACTTTGTTCCGCTACATGTTTTTATCTGTCTTTAATTATTTATTAACAAATAATTAATCTCATAATCTTTACAAATTAAGTAGTTAATTTAAACTTCACTTAATAAATATTTTTTAAATAATTTGGAATGTATGAATCTATAATAGCTACTAAATCAAATAATTCATGATTTAATGTTTTCCTTCCAGCAATTAGAAGTAAAATTCATTGTTTAAATTATTTGTTAAAAATAAAATAATATATTATTTCTTATAAATGGGTCATGGCAGGCCGGGTTAGCCGTTTATAAATGTTTTGGGTTAGGGTTTTTTTAGAAAAGCCTAATAACTAAACAGGTCGAGATTGAATTTGACTTACATGACCTGCTAACCAACATGACCTGATTTCATTGCCAGCCCTAAACAAATAGAGAAAAATGTTCCTTCATAGGAAACCACAATAGTTAACAACTTACTAAGTCGGGGACAATTTTGTGAATAATTAATATTTAATTATTATTCACACATCTGTTCAACTTTTAGTTAATTTTTTTTAAAAAAATTAGTTCCCATATTTTTATTTGGTAGCATACCATTCTCGTGTATATATATATATATTGCATCTAGTGTTTCCTTTCTTTCATATATATACTTGACTAGATATTTGAATGAATTGAATTATTGCAAAAATGTATGAATTGAGATTTTGTCATTACCTCAAATTGATAGCGCCCGTGTCTATATCATTGTTACATAGATAAGTAGTAAGTACAATGTCTTATGAGTTTGGACAATTTTCCGAAAAATAACTAGTGGAACAAGCAAACGTTGTTGCTAATTGACAGTAAAAAAAAAAGGCAAATATTACAATGGACATATCCTGCGCAACCATTGCTTGGTTTTAATCCTCAAGTTAGGTGCCTAGACCACGTCAGGTAGCTCAACCTGGTTATGATGTCATATCAGAGGTGATGCAATACAAAATTTATTAGCCAATCTTGAGGCCTCCTCTTCTGAGTCTGACCACATTTAGAATCCGTGATGTTGGTCGAGTCTTCTTGACTTTATTATAGAGACACGATTAAGAAATGCATCCTGTGAATTAAAAGCCGCGTGAGACAACACGTTTCCAAAGTCATCCTTGTTACAGTTGCCAAATGAAATCTCCGTGATTTATTCAATTCAAATTTCGGAATTAGATTTTTGTTAGACAGCAAGGCAATTCCAGAATCCATTGACTCTCTTTTCATTCTAGATAGACCAACACAAGTTCTACACTAAATCCCAATTCTCCACTTTTTTCGTGTGGATGGAAAACAAGTAACCCATTCAACCCTCCCTTTCTTTTCTTCACTCCCTCCCTCCCTATATAAATACACCCTCTCCATTCTTCTTATTTCATCTCATCATCCATTAAAAAAAAAAAAATCTCTTCTTTGTTTCTATATGCTTATATGATGTCCAATCTTCCTACATCCTTAAGAAACAATTATTTAAGTCTTTTCAAGCTTGCCATCTCTGGCTCTGATCCTTGGCCTTTCTCTGACATTGTTGTTTTCTTGTAGTATTGGTTAGCTATTTGTGTTCGTGTACAAACAAATTAACAAGCTAGCAATTGTGGGGTGCTTTCATATCTCTTTTGGGGTTGCTTTAAAGAAAGAGATGAGCAATAAGATGGGGAGTGGAGACAAACATCTATTGAACTTCCATGGTCATGGGAAGAGAGAATTAATAAGAGATATTCCAAAGGGGTGTCTTGCAATCATGGTGGGAGGTGAAGGGGAGGAGCAACAGAGGTTTGTGGTTCCTGTTTTGTACTTCAATCATCCACTCTTTATGCAGTTGCTGAAGGAAGCTGAGGAGGAATATGGGTTTGATCAAAAGGATACCATTACCATCCCTTGCCACCTTGAAGAGTTTCGCCATGTCAAGGGCATGATTGATAGGGAGACTTATCAGCATCATCACCACCATCATCATCATCATCAACATCAGCACCAACATCACCACCATCTCCATGTTGGGTGCTTTGGAGCTTAAAGATTGATCAACGAAAGCTTTGATGTAAAAAAAAAAAAAAAAAAAAACACACACACTATTTAACTAAATTTTATGTTTATGGATTTATGGTTTACATTGATTGTGTATAAAATGAAGAAAAAAAATCCTCTGTTATCTATTTTATGAATGAAAATGTTGTTGTCTTTATTTATTTTTTATCTTGTTCCTTGTTATTCCGTGTTATGAATTCGATAGAGGTTTGATGATATGGGTGGTCTGAGTTATGTTGATTGACTATGTCCATAGATGTCTTAAGAGAGAAAGAGAGAAGCAGTGACCGACAATGTGAAAATGAAGCAAGCTAGGGAGCAACAGGCTAGGACCAGGTAGCAAATTTGCTTTCAAATGAAATGAAGGCAAGGCAGGAGGCCTGTATGTATTATTAACTTTGCTTGTGTTTTGGGGGTCCCTTTCCCTTAAAATTAAAGGACAAGCATGAATCACGAAAATTTACTGTTAAGGAAGCACTTGGAGTGCACGTGCTGGGTGATGCTTAATATGACTGATAGTCCAACCCTTTTCGTGACCTCTTGTGTCTCTCCTCATATTTGGATAGAATCTGCAGGGAAAAAAGTGAAGGAACTCATAGGAGCTTTAAGGGCAACTGGCAGGCAAAGGTTAGTCTCTCTCTCTATCTTCTAGAATACAATTACTTTTTCCTTTTCCCGTTTGAAGGATGTCAAAATATATGATAGCTTGGTAAGGAGAAGGAAAGTGGAAACATGAGATGGGGAGGTGATGAAATGATGAAATTTGGGTAGAAATCATGTTTTGATGCTATGGTTGTGTATGGTTATTTGATAAGGAAGAATTAATGCATGACCCCTATGGGGATGGATGACTACTTTGCATTGAAAAAACCCAACCTTTAAATCTATTTGTGACTGGAAATTTCACTTAGGAAAACAACCACTGAATGATTGTGGTTGTAAATTAGTATGGTGAAAAGCAAATTAAAATTCTCAACCATTGTCACACTACAAAAAAAAAAGCAAAATTAGCTACGGCAATTAGCGAAAAACTGTCACTATTTAAACGGTTTGCGACGGCAATAAACCGTCGCTAAATTTTCTGCTATGGTTTTCGGTACATAAATCAACTTAACCGTCGCTAACCATTTTGCGACGGGTAAAATCTGTCGCTAATACGAACATTAGCGACGGCATTCTGACCGTAGCTAATGTTTAGAAATTTTTTGTTAGCTACGGTCCAAAAACCGTCGCTAACGTGATTTTTTTTAAAAAAAAATATAACAAACAAATCAGCGACGGCCACACAACCGTAGCTAATGTTTCTGTGATTTTTTTTTTTAAAAATATGTGAAAACACCTTAGCGACGGCATGATAACCGTAGCTAATGTGAATTTTAAAAATAAAATTTTACAAAAGAGCTTAGTGGTTACGCCCAAACAATACACGCGGTCAATTGCAGTAAAGAATGGGGTGTCGATCCCACGAGGAAACACAATCTACAAAACAAGGTTAAGGAAAACAAACTATGCGAAACTAAAGTTAATAAATTCTAACAAATTTAAAATACAAAATTGAATTTAATTTAATGAAAATTAAGTTTGGAAAAATCACAAGGTTCCAAGAATCCCTCCTAGACTTCACGCGCCAACTAGTATTGATTCGCTATGATGACTCAACTACGTGTTTCACATCCCAAACGACGTAATCGGAAAAATAATCTTTTAATCATTAATATACCCTAATGTAAATGAATTTTAGATTTCACTTCTTCTAAGAAAAGCACAAAGGTTTGTCATATGTGATATCCTAAACTTACGATATATCCGGAGACAATACCGTAATAAATGACGGTCACATATAACTAATCTACCGGAATCAATTAATTCTTAAACATTCCACACATAAGAAAAGCGTGACTAAGCTTATATGGAGAAGAAAAGATAATCACCGGAATAAAAATAATCTACAAATAGATCTATGATATCCTTCTCACTGAAATAACATAAATTTCTATATTAAATAAAAGTGATAATCATTAAACATCATTATTCATCGTGAAAACTTAAAGCGAATCAAATGCTAATTTAGTGCGTTACATCTAGGAGTTCACCTCTTCACCTTGCGTGGGGTTTAGTGACTCATGGTGGTGGTGGTCACAGCATCACTGGAGGGGGAATCCATCACTTCCTGTACGTGCACGAATCCCGAGAAAAAGAGCTAAATATGTTCTGTGGTGGCTCTTACAAATTCTCGGGGTGTCAATAGCCAAAACAGTTTTTCAAAACAAAAAAACAGTTTTTCCCGCGCGAAATTCGCTCTGCAGCTCCTTCATCTTCTCCAGCGCGACGCGACCAGCTCCGCCGCTGTTCTCTGTTCCTCGTGAGCTTCCTCTCCTCCCGATCGGCTTCGTACCTGAAAGAACAAAGAGAGAGGGTGAGGGAACAGGGATAACAACAAAAACCGCGAAGGAGGATGAGAAATAGGGAGGTGCTCTCCTTGTTTCGCGGTGGTAGCGCGTCTATCGCGGTGGTGGTGGCTCTAAAAGAGATAGGCGTGGAGGAGGGAGAGACCGTGGAGAAGAGAGAAAAATGAAGGAGGGCCGCTGCGAGGGAGAGAAACAGGGAGGTGCTCCCTGTTTCGCAGCAGTACAGTGCGCGATGGTGGCGATGGTGTTCGAGTGATGGTGGCAGTGAGAGATGGAGGGAGATGGTGGTGGCGGCTGTGTTCTGGACAGAAAGGACTGTGGCGAGGTCGGTGTTTGTACCGTGAAACAGGGTGGTTGGTTAGTGGCGAGAGACACAGGGCTCTGCCTCGGTGGAGGTGGAGATGGTGGAAGGAAAAGAGAGAAAAATCAGAAAACGTGGGAGAGAGTTGTGTCCAAAGAGAAGGCAAGAGAGAAACCTAAATAAGGTTTCCCTATTTCTTTGTTAGGCTGGGCTTAGGATTCTAGCTTTCTGGGTTTGGGTTTGGGCTTGGGCTTGGTTAAAGTAAGTGGACCATGCTTATTCGGGTTAGGCTTAGATGTGTGAACTACTCTTTTGTACCACCGCTAGAATCGACAAATTAATCATTTTCTCAAATTTGTCGCCTTAATGCGATTTTATCGTTCACGCGCGCAGATTCCTACAAAAACATAAAAATTGAAATAATTAGAATAAAATATATTAATTGAAGCACTAACATATATAAATTAAGGGTCATAATTTGTAATAATTACGTGTATATCACTTAGCGACGGTATTCTGCCCGTAGCTAACGTGATTTTTTTTCAAAAAAATACAACAAACTAATTAGCGACGGTAATACCGGCCGTAGCTAATATGATTTTTTAAAAACAAAAAAAATTACAAAAGAGCTTAGCGACGGTTATCTGACCGTAGCTAACGTGATTTTTTTAAAAAAAATATAACAAACTAATTAGCGACGGCAAAAAGTTCTAGTGTAAAGATTCAATTTTTATGTCATTCTTAAAGCAATCAATAAGAAAATCAAGAATAATGAGATCATCAACGAAATAATGCGGATGTAATTAATAACCCTCAAGAAATAAAGAATGGCTCAAAACTCACAAGGGCTAAGTTTCCACTATTATTCTAAGGTTTTCTAGTTCAATACCTCACTAATCAACTTCAAATCATGTACTTGGCTTATAGTGCATGAATAGTCGAGTTAAAAAGTCTCACGAAATACATCTAACATAAGGATAATATCAAATATCATGTTTTCCAATAATATAACTATGTGACACGTGCTAGTATGTGTTTTCTCAAAATTAAAGGCAACAAAAATATTCTCTAAAAAACTCAAAACCTCTTCTTTTTTTTTATTCACCAAGAGTTCGGATTTCAAATGCATTTTCAAGAAGATTTTACACAATTACCATAATCATCTAAGTGTTCAATAGAGATTGAGTAGAACACAAAAATGACTCGGTTTAATTGTAAAATATGTTTTAAACTCAAAGATTTTTTAAAATTGCATAAAAAAAATCTAATAAACCACACCCCCAAACCTAAAGTAAACATTGTCCTCAATGTATAAAATAGTAATCATGACAAATCAAGGCAAAAGAAAATAGGAGGGTTAGAGTGATATTACCATGGTGAAGCTTTACCAATTTCAAATAGACAATGTCCTCACATTCACCAAAATATAAGAAATTCATACCGACGGGAGAAAGGAACATATGGGATGAAGAGCTCCAAGTGACTCCAATAGCAACACCTAAAATAACCTGAAACACTAAAAGAAAAACATAAAAGCAACAACCTAAACTAAACTAAAATAATAATAATAATAATAATAAATGAAAAATGAAAAATAAAAAGAAAAATAAAAATAAAACCTAAACTAAAGATAGGGTAGAGAACATCAAATCAAGTTGACAGGGGCAACCAGAGAGATCTCTTCTGGCACCTCTACTCGCTCCACATAATGCTTCAAACGTTGCCCATTGACTCTAAATACTCTCCCATCTGTTGGATCTTCAATTTCTATGGATCCATAGGGAAAAACTTGTTTTACCATGAATGGGCCCGTCCATCTCGATTTTAGCTTACCAGGATGAAGGTGAAGGCGTGAGTCATAGAGATAGACTCGTTGGTTGGGCTCGAAATGTTTCCTCAGAATTTGCTTATCATGAGCTGTTTTCATCTTCGCCTTGTATATTCGGGAATTGTCATAGGCATCATTCCGCAACTCCTCAATTTCAGCCAACTGAAGTTTCCACTGAATACCTGCATCATTGAGATCAAAGTTAGTGCTTTTTACGGCCCAATAAGCGCGATGTTCTAACTCAACAGGTAAATGACATGCTTTTCCATATATAAGTCGATATGGAGACATCCCGAGAATTGTCTTATAAGCGGTACGGTAGGCCCAAAGTGCATCAGGAAGGCGCAAGGACCAATCCTTCCTATCAGGATTCACCATCTTCTCCAAGATTTGTTTTACTTCTCGATTGGCCAACTCAGCTTGGCCATTTGTCTGCGAATGATAGGCATTGGCAACCTTGTGATGAACTCCATACTTGCGCATCAAAGCTTCAAAAGAGTGATTACAGAAATAAGTCCCCTGATCACTAATAATGGCTCGTGGTGTACCGAAACGTGATAGAATGTGTTCTTTGATAAACTCGACAACAATATTGTTGTCATTGTGTCGACACGCCACAGCCTCAACCCATTTGGACACATAGTCCACTGCAAGCAAAATATACAAATATCCAAAGGAATGTGGAAAAGGTCCCATAAAATCAATCCCCCAACAATCAAATATCTCAATGACTAGGATGGGGTTAAGGGGCATCATGTATCTCCGGGACAATGCACCCAACTTCTGGCATCTATCACAAGAACGACAATAATTGTTAGTGTCCTTAAACAAAGTAGGCCAATATAATCCAGACTGTAAAAATTTTGTAGCGGTATTTTTCATAGAAAAATGGCCTCCACAAGCTGCACTATGACAAAAATGTAAAACACTGTCAATCTCACCTTCAGGGATACAACGCCTCATGATTTGGTCGGGGCAATACTTATATAAATAAGGATCATCCTAATAAAAATTTCTTACCTCGACCAAAAATTTGCGCTTATCTTGAGCACTCCATGATGATGAAACTTTGCCGGAAACCAAGTAATTAACAATGTGTGCATACCATGGTACCTGAGTGACAGCGAATAGGTGTTCATCAGGGAAGTCATCACGGATGGGTGGGCCATTGGCAGAGTCACTGAACTCCAAACGAGACAAGTGATCCGCCACAACATTCTCGACCCCCTTCTTAACCTTTATAGTTGGATCAAATTCCTGCAAAAGTAAAATCCACCTAATCAAACTTGTCTTAGCATCCTTTTTAGAAAGAAGGAACTTAAGAGTTGCATGGTCAGTAAAAACAGTGATAGGTGTACCAATCAAATAAGCACGAAATTTATCTAAAGCAAAAACTACAGCTAGCAACTCTTTTTCAGTAGTCGAATAATTCTTTTGAGCATCATTAAGTGTTCGACTAGCATAGTAAACAACAAATGGCTTCCCTTTCGTTCGTTGTCCCAAGACTGCCCCCACAGCATAATTGCTTGCATCACACATTATCTCATGGTAAAGTCCAATCTGGTGGCTGCATGATGGGGGCAGAGGTGAGCCTATCAATGAGTGTTCGGAAGGCGTCCTCATACTCTTGTGTCCATTGGAACACGACATCTTTGACCAGGAGGTTGCTTAATGGTCTAGAGATGGCAAAAAAATTCAGTATGAACCTCCTATAAAAACCCGCGTGCCCTAGAAAGGATCTCACATCCTTGACACTTTTAGGTGTAGGTAGTTTAGAAATCAATTCAATTTTAGCTTTATCTACCTCAATCCCTTTATTAGAAACTATGTGTCCCAGAACTATTCCATAGGAAACCATGAAATGACATTTTTCCCAATTAAGCACCAGACCCTTCTCTTCACATCTACTTAAAACAGCCTTCAAGTAAAGTAAACATGAATCAAAGGAATTACCAAAAACAGTCAAATCATCCATGAAAACTTCCATACATTTTTCAACCATATCACTAAAAATACTCATCATGCATCGCTGAAAAGTAGCCGGTGCATTACACAAACCAAATGGCATACGCCGAAAAGCATAAGTACCAAAAGGACATGTGAAAGTAGTCTTATCCTGATCCTCTAATGCAATCTCAATCTGATAATATCCTGAATACCCATCTAGAAAGCAATAAAAAGAATGACCAGCTACTCGCTCTAAGATTTGGTCTATGAATGGAAGTGGGAAGTGATCCTTGCGGGTGGCAGAATTAAGTTTCCTATAATCAATGCACATGCGCCACCCTGTAACTACCTTAGTATGAACAGTCACCCCCTTATCATTAATCACCACAGTTATGCCCGATTTCTTGGGAACTACTTGAGTTGGACTAACCCACTTCCTATCAGAGATGGGATAAATGATGTCTGCATCTAACAATTTTAAAACTTCCTTTTTCACCACCTCTTTCATAGTAGGGTTGAGTCGTCTTTGAGAATCTCTACGGGGGTTAGCTCCTTCTTCTAAATGGATCTTATGGGAACATATATATTAAGGGGCTAATACCTTTAATGTCAGCTATAGTCCAACCTAGTGCAGATTTGTGCTCACGTAACATATTAATCAATTCTTCTTCTTGTGAGCTATCAAGCACGGAAGAAATAATAACAGGAAAGGTATCACCTGGTCCAAGGAATGCATGTTTAAGTCCCTCGGGCAGTGGAGCTAGGTCAACTTTTGGAGTTTCCACTGTGGATGGTTGTGGTTTCTATCTTTCCTTTGGCAACTCCTCAAAGCATGGTTGTCATTGTCGCCCCCCTTTATCCTTTAACCCTGAAACAACAGCAATATCAAAAGCATTATCAGGATAAAGTGAATTCTCAAAATCAAAAATAGATAGGTACTCTAAGGTTTCAGAATCTGCGCTCAGGAGCGCGTCCTCTGATATCAGCGTGTCTATCATGTAGGTATGATGACACTCATCATCATCACGTGGTTGCTTGCTAATGTTGAATATGTTGACCTCCAGAGTCATGTTCCCAAAAGACAGTTTCATTAGACCGTTCCTGCAATTGATAAGAGCGTTAGCTGTGGCAAGAAAAGGTCTACCTAAAATAATCGGAACTGTAGACTCCATATTAACCACAGAATGAGTATCTAAAATAAGAAAGTCGACGGGATAGTAAAACTTATCAATCTGAAGCAAGACATCCTCGACTATTCCTCTTGGCTTCTTAACTGATCTATCGGCCAATTGCAGAACCACGGATGTGGGTTTAATCTCTCCTAGACCCAGTTGCAAGTAAATAGAATATGGCATCAGATTTACACTTGCCCCTAAATCCAACAAGGCTTGGCCGAACTCATGAGTCCCAATCTGGCAGGTGACTGTAGGACACCCTGGATCTTTGTACTTGGGTGGTGTCCTCTGCTCAATCACCACACTTACCTGTTCTGTCAAGAAGGCAGTCTTCTTGACATGATGTTTCATTTTGATAGTGCATAAGTCCTTGATGATCCTCGCATAAGTTGGTACCTGTTTAATCACATGCAGCAAAGGTAAGTTAATTTTAACCTGTTTCAAATGTTCTAGAATCTCACCATGCATTTCCGATTTCTTTCCAGTGGGTCGTAGTGCTTGAGGAAAAGGAACTGAAACTGGAATGTTCTTGTTGGGCTCATCCTCAGGGATGCTCTCCTTTGCACTTAGGGAGGTGCCTATAGTCGTGGACGAGCTTGACCCATCTAAGTTCTTACCACTCCGAGTAGTGATGGCATTAACCTCTTTGACATTCTGAGAGTCTAAAGTAGAGGTTTGTGCCATAAGTTGTCCCTTCGGATTTGCTTAAGGCTGTGACGGAAATTGGCCCCGAGCTTGTACTGTTAATGAACTTGTCAGCTTGGTTATTTGGCTTTTTATCTCCTTGTTCTCCTCTGCCAACTGTGTCAATGCAACCTCAAATTTTTGATTAGTTTTACCTTGTGCCTCTATAAATGCATGCAATGTGTCTGATAAGGAACTTCTATTAGATTGTGCATTGTATGCAGGTGCAGGGTATGATCTAGGTGGTTGTGCTTGTGAGTGTGTAGGTTGGTCGGCCTCGAACCTCCAACTAAAGTTAGGGTGATCTCTCCAGCCAGAATTGTAAGTGTTAGAGAATGGTGAATAAGGCTTCTTGTACATCCCTAAGGCGTTACATTGTTCCTCATAAACCCCTCTCATCTCAGTGAAGGTCGGACAATCCTGTGCTAAGTGTTCAACTCCCCCGCATATAAAACAGGCATCCTATAGCTCAACTCTGGCAACAGTATGTGTGGGCTTACCATCCTTGGCCTTAAGTGCTTCTAACTCCCTAGTTACTCTATCAAGTTGGGCTCTAAGGCTATCCTCTTCCCTAAGTTGGTAAACTCCAACTAGGCGTGTTCTATCTGTGCTCTCAGTAGCACTTAGACCAGTCCAAGTATGGGCCTTTTCAGCTAAGTCATTCAGGTACTCAATGGCCTCGTCAGGGTCTTTTTGCAAAAACTCTTCATTACACATCATCTCAACGAACTGACGTTCTCTACTGGTGAGCCCCTCATAAAAATAACTGACTAAGCGCCAACTTTCATACCCATGGTGTGGGCATGTATTCAAGAGATCCTTGAACCTTTCCCATACTTGATATAGTGTCTCGCTATTCTTTTGGATGAAGGTAGAAATCTGTCTCTTTAGACCGTTGGTTTTGTGGTGAGGAAAGTATTTATTAAAAAATGTTTGGGTCATCTCCTCCCACGAACCTATAGACCTTGGTCGCAAAGAGTATAGCCAACTCTTCGTTTTTTCCTTAAGGGAAAAAGGAAAGAACCTTAGTCTAACCGAGTCTACAGCCTCAACTTTGTTGTGAAAGGTGGCCACAACTTCCTCGAATTCCCTAACGTGAACATAGGGATTTTCACTCTCTATGCCATGAAAAGTAGGTAATAATTGTATCATACCCGGCTTAAAATCTAGCTTTGGTGTACTTGGTGCAAACATGATACATGATGGAGTAGCAGTGCGCGTGGGGTGAAGATAGTCCTTTAGCGACCGAACATGATCATCTTCGTGATTACTCATGGTGTTAGAAGTAGGACTTAATTCGGTCTCAATGTGAATTTGTGGGTTAACTAAATTTGGGACCCTAATTAGTCTCCCTAAGTGGTCTCTATTCCAACTCACGCTCCCAATGTTTTTTTTTATTTTAATTTAATAATTTTTAAATTTTTTTTTAAAATTAATTTTTTTAGAAATAAAATAAAATAAAAATAAAGATAAAGATAGAAATTAAACTGGACCTAAAACCTAAAAAAATAAAATAAAATGAAAAATGAGCAAGAAAGATAATACCCAAAACCTTCCTTGTAGAATGACGCTTGTTCCCCGGCAACGGCGCCAAAATTTGGTTACGCCCAAACAATACACGCGGTCAATTGCAGTAAAGAATGGGGTGTCGATCCCACGAGGAAAAACGATCTACAAAACAAGGTTAAGGAAAACAAACTATGCGAAACTAAAGTTAATAAATTCTAACAAATTTAAAATACGAAATTGAATTTAATTTAATGAAAATTAAGTTTGGAAAAATCACAAGGTTCCAAGAATCCCTCCTAGACTTCACGTGCCAACTAGTATTGATTCGCTATGATGACTCAACTACGTGTTTCACATCCCAAACGACGTAATCGGAAAAATAATCTTTTAATCATTAACATACCCTAATGTAAATGAATTTTAGATTTCACTTCTTCTAAGAAAAGCACAAAGGTTTGTCATATGTAATATCTTAAACTTACGATATATCCGGAGACAATACCGTAATAAATGACGGCCACATATAACTAACTTACCGGAATCAATTAATTCTTAAACATTCCACACATAAGAAAAGCGTGACTAAGCTTATATGGAGAAGAAAAGATAATCACCGGAATAAAAATAATCTACAAAGAGATCTATGATATCCTTCTCACTGAAATAACATAAATTTCTATATTAAATAAAAGTGATAATCATTAAACATCATTATTCATCGTGAAAACTTAAAGCGAATCAAATGCTAATTTAGTGCGTTACATCTAGGAGTTCACCTCTTCACCTTGCGTGGGGTTTAGTGACTCATGGTGGTGGTGGTCACATCATCACTGGAGGGGGAATCCATCACTTCCTGTACGTGCACGAATCCCGAGGAAAAGAGCTAAATAGGCTCTGTGGTGGCTCTTACAGATTCTCGGGGTGTCAATAGCCAAAACGGTTTTTCAAAACAAAAAAAAAAATTTCCCGCGCGAAATTCGCTCTGCAACTCCTTCGTCTTCTCCAGCGTGACGCGACCAGCTCCGCCGCTGTTCTCCGCTCCTCGCGAGCTTCATCTCCTTCCGATCGGCTCCTGTAACTGAAAGAACAAAGAGAGAGGGTGAGGGAACAGGGATAACAACAAAAACCGCGAAGGAGGACGAGAAACAAGAAGATGCTCTCCCTGTTTCGCGGTGGTAGCGCGTCTATTGCGGTGGTGGTGGCTCTAAAAGAGATAGGCGTGGAGGAGGGAGAGACCGTGGAGAAGAGAGAAAAAGGAAGGAGGGCAGCTGCGAGGGAGAGAAACAGGGAGGTGCTCCCTGTTTCGCGGCAGCACAGTGCGCGTGGTGGTGGCGATGGTGTTCGAGTGATGGTGGTAGTGAGAGATGAAGGGAGATGGTGGTGGCTGCTGTGTTCTGGACAGAAAGGACTGTGGCAAGGTCGGTGTTTGTACCGTGAAACGGGGTGGCTGGTTAGTGGCGAGAGACACAGGGCTCTGCCTCGGTGGAGGTGGAGATGGTGGAAGGAAAAGAAAGGAAAATCAGAAAACGTGGGAGAGAGTTGTGTCCAAAGAGAAGGCAAAAGAGAAACCTAAATAGGGTTTCCCTATTTCCTTGTTAGGCTGGGCTTAGGATTCTAGCTTTCTGGGCTTGGGCTTGGGCTTGGTTAAAGTAAGTGGACCATGCTTATTCGGGTTAGGCTTAGATGTGAGAACCACTCTTTTGTACCACCGCTAGAATCGACAAATTAATCATTTTCTCAAATTTGTCGCCTTAATGCGATTTTATCGTTCACGCGCGCAGATTCCTACAAAAACATAAAAATTGAAATAATTAGAATAAAATATATTAATTGAAGCACTAACATATATAAATTAAGGGTCATAATTTGTAATAATTACGTGCATATCACTTAGCGACGGTATTCTGCCCGTAGCTAACGTGATTTTTTTTCAAAAAAATACAACAAACTAATTAGCGACGGTAATACCGGCCGTAGCTAATATGATTTTTTAAAAACAAAAAAATTTACATAAGAGCTTAGCGACGGTTATCTGACCGTAGCTAACGTGATTTTTTTTTAAATATAACAAACTAATTAGCGACGGCAATACAGCCGTAGCTAAGTTTTTTTTTTTTTTTTTAAAAATATGAAAACACCTTAGCGACGGCTTGAGGGCCGTAGCTAATGTGATTTTTTAAAAACAAAATTTTTTTAAAAAAAAGGGCTTAGCAACGGTCATCTAACCGTAGCTAACATGATTTAAATATATATATATATATATTAAACTAATTAGAGACGGTAATACAGCCGTAGCTATGATTTTTTGTGATTTCAAAAAAATAATATTAAAAGACCTTAGCGACGGCTTGAAGACCGTAGCTAATGTGATTTTTAAAAACAAAAATATTAAAAAAAGGCTTAGCGACGGTGGTCTAACCGTAGCTAACATGATTTTTTTTTAAATATAACAAACTAATTAGCGACGGTAATACAGCCGTAGCTAAGATTTTTTGTGATTTAAAAAAAAATATATTAAAAGACCTTAGCAACGGCTTGAGGACCGTAGCTAATGTGATTTTTTTTAAAAATTACAAAAAGAGCTTAGCGACGGTAGGCTAACCGTAGCTAACGTGATTTTTTTTTAAAAATATAACAAACTAATTACCGACGGCAATACAGCCGTAGCTAAGGTTTTTTTGTGATTTTTTAAAAATATATATGAAAACACCCTAGCGACGGCTTGAGAGCCGTAGCTAATGTGATTTTTTCTAAAAAACCTTTTTTACAAAAAAGCGTAGCGACGACATTGTGACCGTAGCTAAGGTTTAGAAATTTTTTGTTAGCGACGGTCCACATACCGTCGCTAATGTGATTTTTAGAAAAAAATATTATAAGAAAACAACGTACGTACCGATGGTTGTAGGGTCGTAGCTAATGTTTAAAAAAAAATTTGTTAGCCACGGTCCAAATACTGTCAGCTAATGCATTTTTAAAAAAAAATGATAAGAAACCAATATAGCGACGGCACTAGGGCCGTAGCTAACGTTTACAATTTTTTTTTTGTTAGCCACGGTCAAAATATCGTAGCTAAATGTGAATTTTTTTAAATTATATATAGCAAAATCGCTATATATTTATAAACTGGATAAAATTACTAATAACACATTTCCGTCCAACCGGGTTATGAGACCTAGCTTTCACATAGGCGACCCGGATTGAATCCCACCAATGAAATTCTTTTATTATATTAAAATTTTTATATTAGCGACGACAAAGTGTCGTGGCTAACTGAGTTTTATAAATAAAACTCAGTAGCCACGGTTCTCTACCATAGCTAATTCTTTTTTTTAATTATATAAAAAAATAGATTTATATTTATAAACTGGATAAAATCACCAATAACCCATTACCTTCTAGTCCGGTTAGGAGAACTGGCTTTTACTCAGGCGACCCGGGTTTGAATCTCGCCAATGAAACTTTTTTTTTATATTAAAATTTTTATCTTAGCGACGACAAAGTGTCGTGGCTAATGAGTTTTATATTTTTTTTATAAAAACCAATTAGGCACGGCAATTGGCCATAGCTAATCTCTTTAGTTTTTAATTTTTTTTAGCTAACCAATTAGCAACGGTTTGTTGCCCTCGCTAATATAAAAAATGAAAAACGAATTAGCCACGGCAATTTGTCGTGGCTAATCTCTTTATTGTTTAATATTTTTTTAAACCAATTGGCCGTAGCTAATCTCTTTAGTGTTAAATTTTTTTTTAAACCAATTAGTCTATGATGTTATTTGATCTGATCTGATGTTCTTTGATTTTTTGATCTGATTTTTTTTTATCTAATATTCTTAGATCTTCTCTGATCTTCTTTGATCTGATCTGTTTTTATCTTCCTTGATCTCATATTCTTTGATCTGATCTTCTTTGATTTTATTTGATCTGATCTTCTTTTATCTCATTTTTTTTTATTTGAACTTCTTTGATCTTCTTTGAACTCTTTTGATCTTTTTTGATATTCTTTGATCTAATCTTCTTTGATCTGATCTGATCTTATTTAATATGATCTTCTGTGGTCTTCATTGATCTTCTTTGATCTGATCTGATCTACTTTTATCTGATATTCTTTTATCTGATAAATAAAACTCAGTAGCCACGGTTATCTACCATAGATAATTTTTTTTAATTATATAAAAAAATAGATATATATTTATAAACTAGATAAAATCACCAATAGCCAATTACCTTCCAGTCCGGTTAGGAGAACTGATTTTTACTCAGGCGACCCGGGTTCGAATCTCGCCAATGAAACCTTTTTTTATATTAAATTTTTTATCTTAGCGACGGCAAAGTGTCGTGGCTAATGAGTTTTATAGCTATATAAAGAAAATAACTATATATTTATAAACTGGATAAAATCACCAATAACCCATTGCCTTTCAACCCGGTTAGGAAACTCATTAGAGAATATCAGATCAAAGAAGTTCAAAGAAGATTAGATCAGATCAAATAAGTTCAAAGAAGATAAAATAGTATTAGATCAAAGAAGATGGGATCAAAGAATATCATATCAAAAAATATCAGATCAGATCAGATCAAAAAATATCAAAGAACATCAGATCAACAAAAATCAAAAAAGATCAGATCAAAGAATATTAGTTCAAAGAAGATCCGATCAAAGAAGATAGAAGAAGATCAGATCAGATCCAATAAGATCAAAGAATATTAGATAAAAGAATATCAAAGAAGATTAGATCAGATCAAATAAGATCAATAAAGATCACAGAAGATCATATCAAAGAAGATCAAATCAAATAAGATAAAAAAATATCAGATCAGATCAAATAAGATAAAAGAATATCAGATCAGATCAAAGAAGATCAGATCAAAAAATATAAGATCAGATAAAAAAATATCAAAGAAGATCAGATAAAAAAATATCATATCAGATCAAAGAAGATCCGATCAAAGAAGATCAAATCAAATAACATCAAAGAATATCAAATAAGATCAGATCAGATAAAAAAATATCAAATCAAAGAAGTTCAAAAAAGATAAAAGAAGATTAGATCAAAGAAGATGGGATCAAAGAAGTTCAGATAAAAAAATATGGGATCAGATCAAAGAATATCAAAGAACATTAGATGAAAGAATATCAGATCAAAGAATATCAGTTCAAAGAAGATCCGATAAAAAAAGATCAAATCAAATAAGATCAGATTAAATAAGATCAGATAAGATCAAAGAAGATCAAATAAGTTAAAAGAATATCAAAGAAGATTAGATCAAAGAATATCAAAAAAGATCAAAAGAGTTCAAAGAAGATCAAAGAAGTTCAAATCAAAGAAAATGAGATAAAAGAAGATCAGATCAGATTAGATCAAAGAATATCAGATCAAAGAAGATCAGATAAAAGAAGATGAGATCAAGGAAGATAAAAACATATCAGATCAAAGAAGATCTAAGAATATTAGATCAAAGAAGATCAGATCAGATCAGATCAGATCAAAAAAATCAAAGAACATCAGATCAGATCAAATAACATCATAGACTAATTGGTTTTAAAAAAAATTAACACTAAAGAGATTAGCTACGGCCAATTGGTTTTAAAAAAAAATATTAAACAATAAAGAGATTAGCCACGGCAAATTGCCGTGGCTAATTCGTTTTTCATTTTTTATATTAGCGAGGGCAACAAACCGTTGCTAATTGGTTAGCTAAAAAAATATAAAAAACTAAAGAGATTAACTACTGCCAATTGCCGTGCCTAATTGGTTTTTATAAAAAAAAATATTAAACACTAAAGAGATTAGCCACGGTGTGAGTGAACCAAGGCTCCAGTTCTTATTTCAATCGAAAGACTTCGATTAACTCCATCATCATCAATTTTTTTAGGTAAGATCCTTCTTCTTATTTAGATGTCCTCGATCTTCTTATTCTTCTTCTTCAAACCCATGTAGATTTTTTTTCCTTTTTTTTTTAGCAAAGCAAAACATTAAAACCCACAAAGAATCCACAGTTTTCAACAACCCCATGAGGCCATTCTTGAAGGAATTTTAGGGTTTTCAAATGGCATTCACTGATCAGGGGTTGGTCGGCTCCTGTTCTTTCCTCTTCGCGAGGTTCTGTCCCCAAATCAGTTTTATTTCTTCATTTACGTATTGATTCAATTGTGTTTTGTTTTATAAGAAATTGGATCTGAATTTTTATTTTCATTGTGTGTTTGAGATCCTTATAGTGTGCTATTTGTTTGTTCATGGTGGGATTGTTCAGGTTGGTAAACATTGGCTAAAATGTCTACCTTTATGGGTGTTATTGTTTCGGATCCCTGGCTTCAAAGCCAATTCACTCAGGTCGAGCTTCGTGGCCTTGAAACCAAGGCAAGTGTTTTTATTGAATTGATTTGTGACTGATATCAGTTGTAAGTTGATGGATTATGGGAAATGAATTGTGAATTTGGATGGACTTCATGCAGTTTATTTGACCGAGGAGTCAATTGGGTGGTAAAGTCACACTGAGAGATTTTTCACCTGTTACTTATTTGGGATTGACAAATAAAAACACTTTGGTACGTTTTATGCCGTCCATAAGTGTATATTTGAAAAAAATATATATATTGACGAAAATTTTACTTAGCCACGGTATAATAACCGTAGCTAAGATTTACAAATCCTAGCTACGGGTTTTTGCCGTCCCTAATCGAGAAAAAAAAAGACACAAAATAAAAACCTTTCGGCGCGAAAAAAAATTGGTATCCCGCGTTGTTTTTGTTTTGTGAAGAGAGGGTTAATTGCAGAGGACGAAGGAGATAGAGGAAGAATCATCGAGAAGCAGAGAGAGGAAGAATCATTGAGGAGAAGAATCACTGAGAATAAGAACCTGTGAGAGGAAGAATCATTGAGAAGAACCTGTGAGAGGAAGAATCATTGCAGAGGACGACGCAGAGAGAGGAAGAAGGTTTGGAAGAGCGATTTTGAGAGGACGAAGGTTTGACAAAACGCGTCACGGTGTTTTGAGAGGAAGAAGCTCTGCGAGGAAAACGCGCGATTTTCAGAGGAAGAAACTGTGAGAGGAAGAAGGTCTGAGAGGAATAACCATATTTTGAAGGGCAGAACCCTAGATTTTCAGAGGAAGAACCCGCGCCGCGTCACCTGTTGAGGGGCCTGGAATCCTTCTGCATCCAGGAAGATCATCTCATTCTTCATCTTCTTCAACTTCAAGGTGGGAGAAATTTGGGGTTTTTGTGCTCTAACAAGGTAAATAAAAATAAAATCACAGACTCTTAGGTTTATATTGTTTATATTTTTATATTGTAGAATTCACATACTCTTAGGTTTATAATGTTTATATTGTAGAATTCACAGACTCTTAGTCTAAAGATGGAAGTAGAATCTCTCACTTAGGTTTATATTGTTTTGCAAATTTTAGTGTAAAGATGCAAATTTTTTATATTGTTTTGAACTGTAAACTCCAAACTCACAGACTTTTAGTCTAAAGATGGAAGTAGAACTCTTCTAGGAATTCAAGCTAGACGTCTAAACCTTTTCAAGTCTGTTTTCATATATACGTACACAAGCTTTAGTTTTCAGTGTAATAGCATGATTGTAAAATTTCTTTCATACAATCAAAATATACTTGTAAAATTCCTTACATGTTCAAATTTTGCAAAACGTTTTCATGGAGAGCTCAAGTGGAATTTAATGAATTATTAAATCTTCTTACCATCTATAGCAATAGATGTGGATGGTAGAATTAAGTCAGACCGTCCACACTTTTGATGTATTTTAAGTGTACCAACCAATAGTGAAATGCTTGATTAGATTGGTTTTGTTTTGACCATGTTAGTGCACGGCTTTGTTTTGACCATGTTAGTGTCATGCTTTTCTTGCATTTTTTTTTTCATACTAGGGCATTCAAAATAATAAAAATGAGCTTGCATGACAAGGCAATCTTGTCATGAAACTAAGGTGTTTTCTAATACGAACTTATCAGACAAGGCAAACCTCTATCGAATTCATAACACGGAACAAGATAATAATAATAATAATAATAATAATAATAAATAAATAAATAAATAAATAAATAAATAAATAAAACCACAATATTTTCATTCATAAAATAGATAACAGAGGATTTGTTTTCTTCATTTTATACACAATCAATGTAAACCATAAATCCATAAACATAAAATTTAGTTAAATAATGTTTTTTTTTTTTTTTACATCAAAGCTTTCGTTGATCAATCTTTAAGCTCCAAAGCACCCAACATGGAGATGGTGGTGATGTTGGTGCTGATGTTGATGATGATGATGATGGTGGTGATGATGCTGATAAGTCTCCCTATCAATCATGCCCTTGACATGGCGAAACTCTTCAAGGTGGCAAGGGATGGTAATGGTATCCTTTTGATCAAACCCATATTCCTCCTCAGCTTCCTTCAGCAACTGCATAAAGAGTGGATGATTGAAGTACAAAACAGGAACCACAAACCTCTGTTGCTCCTCCCCTTCACCTCCCACCATGATTGCAAGACACCCCTTTGGAATATCTCTTATTAATTCTCTCTTCCCATGACCATGGAAGTTCAATAGATGTTTGTCTCCACTCCCCATCTTATTGCTCATGTCTTTCTTTAAAGCAACCCCAAAAGAGATATGAAAGCACCCCACAATTGCTAGCTTGTTAATTTGTTTGTACACGAACACAAATAGCTAACCAATACTACCAGAAAACAACAATGTTAGAGAAAGGCCAAGGATCAGAGCCAGAGATGGCAAGCTTGAAAAGACTTAAATAATTGTTTCTCAAGGATGTAGGAAGATTGGACATCATATAAGCATATAGAAACAAAGAAGAGTTTTTTTTTTTTTTTTTTTTAATGGATGATGAGATGAAATAAGAAGAATGGAGAGGGTGTATTTATATAGGGAGGGAGGGAGGGAGTGAAGAAAAGAAAGGGAGGTTTGAATGGGTTACTTGTTTTCCATCCACACAAAAAAAGTGGAGAATTGGGATTTAGTGTAGAACTTGTGTGTTGGTCTATCTAGAATGAAAAGAGAGTCAATGGATTCTGGAATTGCCTTGCCGTCTAACAAAAATCTAATTCCTATAAAGTTCTCTGTTTCGATTCTTCTTCTCTCTCGATTCTTCTTCTCTCTCTCTAGATCGATTCTTCTTCAACCCAGGCTGCAATGTTCTCTGTTTCGATTCGCCCAAATTTTCCCAAATTTTTGGTTTCAAATGATGTTTTGAAAGACCATTGAAGAAGAATCGAAAAATTTCCCCAAAAATTTGGCTTGCCCAAATCCCGCCAGAAGCATGCACGTGCCTGGAAGGGTCCCGAACACGTGCCGGGGAGTGTCAAGGCAGCCACCCAGGCGCACCTCCCAGGCCAGCTAGAATTATTGCTTGAGGCCTCTTCTCTGAGTCTGACCACATTTAGAATCCCTGATGTTGATCGAGTCTTCTTGACTTTATTATAGAGACACGATTAAGAAATGCATCCTGTGAATTAAAAGCCGCAGACAACACGTTTCCAAAGTCGTCCTTGTTACAGTTGCCAAATGAAATCTCCGTGATTTATTCAATTTTCGGAATTAGATTTTTGTTAGACGGCAAGGCAATTCCAGAATCCATCGACTCTCTTTTCATTCTAGATAAACCAACACAAGTTCTACACTAAATCCCAATTCTCCACTTTTTTTGTGTGGATGGAAAACAAGTAACCCATTCAACCCTCCCTTTCTTTTCTTCACTCCCTCCCTCCCTATATAAATACACCCTCTCCATTCTTCTTATTTCCTCTCATCATCCATAAAAAAAAAAAAAAAAAAAATCTCTTCTTTGTTTCTATATGCTTATATGATGTCCAATCTTCCTACATCCTTGAGAAACAATTATTTAAGTCTTTTCAAGCTTGCCATCTCTGGCTCTGATTCTTGGACTGACGAATTCCGTCATGTATATCTTTATTCATGGTCTGTGTGCCATGTTAATTACAATTAAGTTTCAAGCTTTGCCAAATTTAGCCATGAAATCAGCATATTAAAGAGTATGAAAGGCTAAGATCGTAGAGCCAACAATGTTCTACATATGCAGTCCAACTGAGCTTAGAATTACATATATAGTTGAATTCAGTTAAAGATAAACCCGAAACATGGTTCTAAATGAACCCGATCCCGTCCCGATTTTTTTGGGTCATTTTGGGATTGATCAAACTCATCTCGATCCCGTCCCGATCTCGAAACATGCCTGATTCAATTCAATTCTTCTTCTCAAGCAATCTCTGTTATTGTCAGTCTTTTGTAACAGCAACTCAACTCTGTTTGTGGCTTGCAAGATTCTATTCTTCAAGATATCAACTGTCTGACAGATCAAATTAGTCTGGAATAGCTTGATATCATCAATTCCTGCAAGAAACGTATTCAAACACAGGTTAGTTCCTAACACAAGAACAGTGGAGTATCAGTATACACATGGTAATTGAATGTTTCAAAGATTGATAGATTTATCAAAATTGTTGAGTTATTAATTCGTTTTGAATAGAAAAAAAAAAAAATTGCCACATATGCAATAATGTCTACTAATTAATAAATGTGTGAATTACTTCAATGGATTGTAAAATAAATGTGTGAATTACTCCAATAGATAAGATGTACTAAAATATATTTGTGCTACAGATCCGGAGAGGTTTAGATTTGCTAGAGACACATCAAACGGGAGAAGGCAGTTGAATTCCTGGAGCAAGTCACCCGTTCTCCTTTGGATTGTAAGAATCAAACCATGTTTTCTTTTGTTAAATATTATCTCTGATTATGAATTCAACACTATTATGCATTTTCCATTAAATTCTGCAAAGTATAATTATGTATAGTGCCTTGATTTGATTCAATCCCATAAGATAAATGAATTGTGAAGATATAACAAAATTTGCCTACTTAAATATGAATGTGTTCCAAGTATCTGCAAAGTATATGAATGTATAGTGCCTTATGATGTATGTGTTCCAAGTATCCAAGTATAATGATGTATATTATTAGACACATCTAGTTTAAATTTGATTCATTTTGGGTAGGGTGACTACAATGTCTGCTTAATTTTATATAGCTTTAATTATCGACGCATCAAGTGTACAACTCACCTAATTTATTATTGAAAAAAGTTGCAATCCGTTCCGAATAGATTGAAAAATACAGAGTTTGACTTGTGAATCAACAAATTGGAGACCATTCTTAAATTGGACAGCCATGACTGCTTCATGCTTCATGCTTCCTGAATAAGTCCAATTATTATAAGCATGAATGATTAATCTAGCTAGCTAACAGTATGTTGCTTATTGTTTCAGGCATGCTTCTTTAGACAGTTCTTTCGATCTGTCGTCAAGGTCGATTATTTTACTGTGAGACATGAATTTATAATGGTAAGTCATATCCTTCGTAAAAGCGAGTTACTTGTACGAATTTTATAGATTTAGTGAGTAAAACATGTTGTTTGTGATTAACAGGCACATTTGGTCCCCCAAAATGCGAATAAATTTGATTTTCAGAAATACATCAACAGATCACTTGAAGAAGATTTCAAAGTTGTAGGAATCAGTCCAGTAATTTGGTTCATAGCAGTGTTGTATGTAAAAATTTTGTTTTATGTCCCATAGACGATCACAATTTTGTTTTATGTAGTTATTTCAATTTGAGGTTGACAGTATTTGGGATTGTATTTTTTTGTGATGGACAATTTATTGAGTATATAAAAATTAATTTAATTGTGTTCAAGTTTAAGATGTTTATAATTTGCCAAATTTTAAAATTAATATAATGACAAAAAAAAGTATATGCTAAATTTTAAAATTAATATAATTTAAATATAAAAAAATTATTTTTCAATTTTATTTTGTTAGCCACGGCTTAAAGGCCGTCGCTACAAGAAACAAATTTAAAAAAAAAAAATCAGTTAGCCACGGCCTAATTGCCGTCGCTACAATAAAAAAATTTATAAGTTTTTTTAAAATCAGTTAGCTACGGCTAACCGGCCGTCGCTAAAATAAAAATATTTTATATATTTATTTTAAAAAACAGTTAGCTACGGCTAAAAAACCGTCGCTAAAATAAAAAAAATTTATATTTTTTTTTTAAAAATCAGTTAGCTACGGCTAAAAGGCCGTCGCTACAATAAAAATTTTTAATATATTTTTTTTTTAAATTCGTTAGCCACGGCCAAACGCCCGTCGCTAAAATAAAAATTTCAATTTTTTTTTTAAAAATCAGTTAGCTACGGCTAAAATACCGTCGCTAAAATAAATAAATGTTAAATTTTTAAAAACAAAATCAATTAGCGACGGTATTTTGCCGTCGCTATTAAAAAAATATTAAATTTTTTTTAAAAAAAATCTGTTAGCTACGGGTAGTTTACAGTTTAGCGACGGTTTTATGCCGTGGCTAATTAGCTACGGCTATTGTACCGTCGCTGAATCAAATAGCGACCAGAAATGTAGCCACGGGATAGCGACGGTTGGTGTGCCGTCGCTGAATCCTTTTAGCGACGGTTTTGGCTCATTCAGCGACGGTTTTTAGCCGTCGCTGATTTCCATTTTTTTTGTAGTGAGTATTGGTTAGCTATTTGTGTTCGTGTACAAACAAATTAACAAGCTAGCAATTGTGGGGTGCTTTCATATCTCTTTTGGGGTTGCTTTAAAGAAAGAGATGAGCAATAAGATGGGGAGTGGAGACAAACATCTATTGAACTTCCATGGTCATGGGAAGAGAGAATTAATAAGAGATATTCCAAAGGGGTGTCTTGCAATCATGGTGGGAGGTGAAGGGGAGGAGCAACAGAGGTTTGTGGTTCCTGTTTTGTACTTCAATCATCCACTCTTTATGCAGTTGCTGAAGGAAGCTGAGGAGGAATATGGGTTTGATCAAAAGGATACCATTACCATCCCTTGCCACCTTGAAGAGTTTCGCCATGTCAAGGGCATGATTGATAGGGAGACTTATCAGCATCATCACCACCATCATCATCATCATCAACATCAGCACCAACATCACCACCATCTCCATGTTGGATGCTTTGGAGCTTAAAGATTGATCAACGAAAGCTTTGATGTAAAACCAAAAAAAAACACTATTTAACTAAATTTTATGTTTATGGATTTATGGTTTACATTGATTGTGTATAAAATGAAGAAAAAAAATCCTCTGTTATCTATTTTATGAATGAAAATATTGTGGTTTTTATTTTATTTTTATCTTGTTCCGTGTTATGAATTCGATAGAGGTTTGATGATATGGGTGGTCTGATCGAGTTTTGTTGATTGACTATGTCCATAGATGTCTTAAGAGAGAAAGAGAGAGTCAGTGACCGACAATGTGAAAATGAAGCAAGCTAGGGAGCAACAAGTTAGGACCAGGTAGCAAATTTGCTTTCAAATGAAATGAAGGCAAGGCAGGAGGCCCGTGTGTATTATTAACTTTGCTTGTGTTTTGGGGGTCCCTTTCCCTTAAAATTGAAGGACAAGCATGAATCACGAAAATTTACTGTTAAGGAAGCACTTGGAGTGCACGTGCTGGGTGATGCTTAATATGACTGATAGTCCAACCCTTTTCGTGGCCTCTTGTGTCCCTCCTCATATTTGGATAGAATCTGCAGGGAAAAAAGTGAAGGCAAAGGAACTCATAGGAGCTTTAAGGGCAACAGGCAGGCAAAGGTTAGTCTCTCTCTCCATCTTCTAGAATACAATTACTTCTTCCTTTTCCCGTTTGAAGGATGTCAAAATATACGATAGCTTGGTAAGGAGAAGGAAAGTGGAAACATGGGATGGGGAGGTGATGAAATGATGAAATTTGGGTAGAAATCATGTTTTGATGCTATGGTTGTGTATGGTTATTTGATAAGGAAGAATTAATGCATAACTCCTATGGGGATGGATGACTACTTTGCATTGAAAAAACCCAACCTTTAAATCTATTTGTGACTCGAAATTTCACTTAGGAAAACAACCACTGAATGATTGTGGTTGTAAATTAGTATGGTGAAAAGCAAATTAAAATTCTCAACCATTGTCACACTACAAAAAAAAGCAAAATTAGCTACGGCAATTAGCGTAAAACCGTCGCTAAATTTTCTGCTACGGTTTTCGGTACATAAATCAACTTAACCGTCGCTAACCATTTTGCGACGGGTAAAAACTGTCGCTAATACGAACATTAGGGACGGCATTCTGACCGTAGCTAATGTTTATAAATTTTTTGTTAGCTACGGTCCAAAAACCGTCGCTAACGTGATTTTTTTTAAAAAAAATATATAACAAACAAATCAGCGACGGCCACACAACCGTAGCTAATGTTTCTGTGATTTTTTAAAAAAAAAAATATGTGAAAACACCTTAGCGACGGCATGATAACCGTAGCTAATGTGAATTTTAAAAATAAAATTTTACAAAAGAGCTTAGTGGTTACGCCCAAACAATACACGCGGTCAATTGCAGTAAAGAATGGGGTGTCGATCCCACGAGGAAAAACAATCTACAAAACAAGGTTAAGGAAAACAAACTATGCGAAACTAAAGTTAATAAATTCTAACAAATTTAAAATACGAAATTGAATTTAATTTAATGAAAATTAAGTTTGGAAAAATCACAAGGTTCCAAGAATCCCTCCTAGACTTCACGCGCCAACTAGTATTGATTCGCTATGATGACTCAACTACGTGTTTCACATCCCAAACGACGTAATCGGAAAAATAATCTTTTAATCATTAATATACCCTAATGTAAATGAATTTTAGATTTCACTTCTTCTAAGAAAAGCACAAAGGTTTGTCATATGTGATATCCTAAACTTACGATATATCCGGAGACAATACCGTAATAAATGACGGTCACATATAACTAACCTACTGGAATCAATTAATTCTTAAACATTCCACACATAAGAAAAGCGTGACTAAGCTTATATGGAGAAGAAAAGATAATCACCGGAATAAAAATAATCTACAAATAGATCTATGATATCCTTCTCACTGAAAATAACATAAATTTCTATATTAAATAAAAGTGATAATCATTAAACATCATTATTCATCGTGAAAACTTAAAGCGAATCAAATGTTAATTTAGTGAGTTACATCTAGGAGTTCACCTCTTCACCTTGCGTGGGGTTTAGTGACTCATGGTGGTGGTGGTCACAGCATCACTGGAAGGGGAATCCATCACTTCCTGTACGTGCATGAATCCCGAGAAAAAGAGCTAAATATGTTATGTGGTGGCTCCTACAAATTCTCGGGGTGTCAATAGCCAAAACGGTTTTTCAAACAAAAAATCAGATTTTCCCACGCGAAATTTGCTCTGCAGCTCCTTCATCTTCTCCAGCGCGACGCGACCAGCTCCGCCGCTGTTCTCTGCTCCTCGTGAGTTTCCCCTCCTCCCGATCGGCTTCGTACCTGAAAGAACAAAGAGAGAGGGTGAGGGAACAGGGATAACAACAAAAACCGCGAAGGAAGATGAGAAACAGGGAGGTGCTCTCCTTGTTTCGCGGTGGTAGCGCGTCTATCGCGGTGGTAGCGCGTCTATCGCGGTGGTGGTGGCTCTAAAAGAGATAGGCGTGGAGGAGGGAGAGACCGTGGAGAAGAGAGAAAGAGGAAGGAGGGTCACTGCGAGGGAGAGAAACCGGGAGGTGCTCTCTGTTTCGCAGCAGTACAGTGCGCGCGGTGGTGGCGATGGTGTTCGAGTGATGGTGGCAGTGAGAGATGGAGGGAGATGGTGGTGGCGGCTGTGTTCTGGACAGAAAGGACTGTGGCTAGGTCGGTGTTGTACCGTGAAACAGGGTGGTTGGTTAGTGGCGAGAGACACAGGGCTTTGCCTCGGTGGAGGTGGAGATGGTGGAAGGAAAAGAGAGAAAAATCAGAAAACGTGGGAGAGAGTTGTGTCCAAAGAGAAGGCAAGAGAGAAACCTAAATAGGGTTTCCCTATTTCTTTGTTAGGTTGGGCTTAGGATTCTAGCTTTCTGGGTTTGGGCTTGGGCTTGGTTAAAGTAAGTGGACCATGCTTATTCGGGTTAGGCTTAGATGTGTGAACCACTCTTTTGTACCACCGCTAGAATCGACAAATTAATCATTTTCTCAAATTTGTCGCCTTAATGCGATTTTATCGTTCACGCGCGCAGATTCCTACAAAAACATAAAAATTGAAATAATTAGAATAAAATATATTAATTGAAGCACTAACATATATAAATTAAGGGCTATAATTTGTAATAATTACGTGTATATCACTTAGCGACGGTATTCTGCCCGTAGCTAACGTGATTTTTTTTCAAAAAAATACAACAAACTAATTAGCGACGGTAATACCGGCCGTAGCTAATATGATTTTTTAAAAACAAAAAATTTTACAAAAGAGCTTAGCGACGGTTATCTGACCGTAGCTAACGTGATTTTTTAAAAAAAATATAACAAACTAATTAGCGACGGCAAAAAGTTCTAGTGTAAGATTCAATTTTTATGTCATTCTTAAAGCAATCAATAAGAAAATCAAGATCATCAACGAAATAATGCGGACTCAAGAAAAATCAGAGTGTAATTAATAACCCTCAAGAAATAAAGAATGGCTCAAAACTCACAAGGGCTAAGTCTCCACTATTATTCTAAGGTTTTCTAGTTCAATACCTCACTAATCAACTTCAAATCATGTACTTGGCTTATAGTGCATAAATAGTCGAGTTAAAAAGTCTCACGAAATACATCTAACATAAGGATAATATCAAATATCATGTTTTCCAATAATATAACTATGTGACACGTGCTAGTATGTGTTTTCTCAAAATTAAAGGCAACAAAAATATTCTCTAAAAAACTCAAAACCTTTTTTTTTTTTTTATTCACCAAGAGTTCAGAATTCAAATGCATTTTCAAGAAGATTTTACACAATTACCATAATCATCTAAGTGTTCAATGGAGATTGAGTAGAACACAAAAATGACTCGGTTTAATTGTAAAATATGTTTTAAACTCAAAGATTTTTTAAAATTGCATAAAAAAAATCTAATAAACCACACCCCCAAACCTAAAGCAAACATTGTCCTCAATGTATAAAATAGTAATCATGACAAATCAAGGCAAAAGAAAAGAGGAGGGTTAGAGTGATATTACCATGGTGAAGCTTTACCAATTTAAAATAGACAATGTCCTCACAGTCACCAAATATAAGAAATTCATACCGACGGGAGAAAGGAACATATGGGATGAAGAGCTCCAAGTGACTCCAATAGCAACACCTAAAATAACCTGAAACACTAAAAGAAAAACATAAAAGCAACAACCTAAACTAAACTAAAATAATAATAATAATAATAATAAATGAAAAATAAAAAGAAAAATAAAAACCTAAACTAAAGATAGGGTAGAGAACATCAAATCAAGTAGACAGGGGCAACCAGAGAGATCTCTTCTGGCACCTCTACTCGCTCCACATAATGCTTCAAACGTTGCCCATTGACTCTAAATACTCTCCCATCTGTTGGATCTTCAATTTCTATGGATCCATAGGGAAAAACTTGTTTTACCATGAATGGGCCCGTCCATCTCGATTTTAGCTTACCAGGATGAAGATGAAGGCGTGAGTCATAGAGATAGACTCGTTGGTTGGGCTCGAAATGTTTCCTCAGAATTTGCTTATCATGAGCTGTTTTCATCTTCGCCTTGTATATTCGGGAATTGTCATAGGCATCATTCCGCAACTTCTCAATTTCAGTCAACTGAAGTTTCTGCTGAATACCTGCATCATTGAGATCAAAGTTAGTGCTTTTTACGGCCCAATAAGCGCGATGTTCTAACTCAACAAGTAAATGACATGCTTTTCCATATATAAGTCGATATGGAGACATCCCGAGAATTGTCTTATAAGCGGTACGGTAGGCCCAAAGTGCATCAGGAAGGCGCAAGGACCAATCCTTCCTATCGGGATTCACCATCTTCTCCAAGATTTGTTTTACTTCTCGATTGGCCAACTCAGCTTGGCCATTTGTCTGCGGATGATAGGCATTGGCAACCTTGTGATGAACTCCATACTTGCGCATCAAAGCTTCAAAAGAGCGATTACAGAAATGAGTCCCCTGATCACTAATAATGGCTCGTGGTGTACCGAAACATGATAGAATGTGTTCTTTGATAAACTTGACAACAGTATTGTTGTCATTGTGTCGACACGCCACAGCCTCAACCCATTTGGACACATAGTCCACTGCAAGCAAAATATACAAATATCCAAAGGAAGGTGGAAAAGGTCCCATAAAATCAATCCCCCAACAATCAAATATCTCAATGACTAGGATGGGGTTAAGGGGCATCATGTATCTCCGGGACAATGCACCCAACTTCTGGCATCTATCACAAGAACGACAATAATTGTTAGTGTCCTTAAACAAAGTAGGCCAATATAATCCAGACTGTAAAATTTTTGTAGCGGTATTTTTCATAGAAAAATGGCCTCCACAAGCTGCATTATGACAAAAATGTAAAACACTGTCAATCTCACCTTCAGGGATACAACGCCTCATGATTTGGTCGGGGCAATACTTATATAAATAAGGATCATCCCAATAAAAATTTCTTACCTCGACCAAAAATTTGCGCTTATCTTGAGCACTCCATGATGATGGAACTTCGCCGGAAACCAAGTAATTAACAATGTGTGCATACCATGGTACCTGAGTGACAGCGAATAGGTGTTCATCAGGGAAGTCATCACGGATGGGTGGGCCATTGGCAGAGTCACTGAACTCCAAACGAGACAAGTGATCCGCCACAACATTCTCGACCCCCTTCTTAACCTTTATAGTTAGATCAAATTCCTGCAAAAGTAAAATCCACCTAATCAATCTTGCTTTAGCATCCTTTTTAGAAAGAAGGAACTTAAGAGCTGCATGGTCAGTAAAAACAGTGATAGGTGTACCAATCAAATAAGCACGAAATTTATCTAAAGCAAAAACTACAGCTATCAACTCTTTTTCAGTAGTTGAATAATTCTTTTGAGCATCATTAAGTGTTCGACTAGCATAGTAAACAACAAATGGCTTCCCTTCCCTTCGTTGTCCCAAGACTGCCCCCACAGCATAATTGCTTGCATCACACATTATCTCAAATGGTAAAGTCCAATCTGGTGGCTGCATGATGGGGGCAGAGGTGAGCCTATCAATGAGTGTTCGGAAGGCGTCCTCATACTCTTGTGTCCATTGGAACACGACATCTTTGACCAGGAGGTTGCTTAATGGTCTAGAGATGGCAGAAAAATTCAGTATGAACCTCCTATAAAAACCCGCGTGCCCTAGAAAGGATCTCACATCCTTGACACTTTTAGGTATAGGTAGTTTAGAAATCAATTCAATTTTAGCTTTATCTACCTCAATCCCTTTATTAGAAACTATGTGTCCCAGAACTATTCCATAGGAAACCATGAAATGACATTTTTCCCAATTAAGCACCAGACCCTTATCTTCACATCTACTTAAAACAGCCTTCAAGTAAAGTAAACATGAATCAAAGGAATTACCAAACACAGTCAAATCATCCATGAAAACTTCCATACATTTTTCAACCATATCACTAAAAATACTCATCATGCATCGCTGAAAAGTAGCCGGTGCATTACACAAACCAAATGGCATATGCCGAAAAGCATAAGTACCAAAAGGACATGTGAAAGTAGTCTTATCCTGATCCTCTAATGCAATCTCAATCTGATAATATCCTGAATACCCATCTAGAAAGCAATAAAAAGAATGACCAGCTACTCGCTCTAAGATTTGGTCTATGAATGGAAGTGGGAAGTGATCCTTGCGAGTGGCAGAATTAAGTTTCCTATAATCAATGCACATGCGCCACCCTGTAACTACCTTAGTAGGAACAGTCACCCCCTCATCATTAGTCACCACAGTTATGCCCGATTTCTTGGGAACTACTTGAGTTGGACTAACCCACTTGCTATCAGAGATGGGATAAATGATGTATGCATCTAACAATTTTAAAACTTCCTTTTTCACCACCTCTTTCATAGTAGGGTTGAGTCGTCTTTGAGGATCTCTACGGGGGTTAGCTCCTTCTTCTAAATGGATCCTATGGGAACATATTAAGGGGCTAATACCTTTAATGTCAGCTATAGTCCAACCTAGTGCAGATTTGTGCTCACGTAACATATTAATCAATTCTTCTTCTTGTGAGCTATCAAGCACGGAAGAAATAATAACAGGAAAGGTATCACCTGGTCCAAGGAATGCATGTTTAAGTCCCTCGGGCAGTGGAGCTAGGTCAACTTTTGGAGTTTCCACTGTGGATGGTTGTGGTTTCTGTATTTCCTTTGGCAACTCCTCAAAGCATGGTTGCCATTGTCGCCCCCCTTTATCCTTTAACTCTGAAACAACAGCAATATCAAAAGCATTATCATGATAAAGTGAATTCTCAAAATTGGAAATAGACAGGGTACTCTAAGGTTTCAGAATCTGCGCTCAGGAGCGCGTCCTCTGATATCAGCGTGTCTATCATGTAGGTATGATGACACTCATCATCATCACGTGGTTGCTTGCTAATGTTGAATATGTTGACCTCCAAAGTCATGTTCCCAAAAGACAGTTTCATTAGACCGTTCCTGCAATTGATAAGAGCGTTAGCTGTGGCAAGAAAATGTCTACCTAAAATAATCGGAACTGTAGACTCCATATTAACCACAGAATGAGTATCTAAAATAAGAAAGTCGACGGGATAGTAAACTTATCAATCTGAAGCAAGACATCCTCGACTATTCCTCTTGGCTTCTTAACTGATCTATCGGCCAATTGCAGAACCACGGATGTGGGTTTAATCTCTCCTAGACCCAGTTGCAAGTAAATAGAATATGGCATCAGATTTACACTTGCCCCTAAATCCAACAAGGCTTGGCCGAACTCATGAATCCCAATCTGGCAGGTGACTGTAGGACACCCTGGATCTTTGTACTTGGGTGGTGTCCTCTGCTCAATCACCACACTTACCTGTTCTGTCAAGAAGGCAGTCTTCTTGACATGATGCTTCCTTTTGATAGTGCATAAGTCCTTGATGATCCTCGCATAAGTTGGTACCTGTTTAATCACATGCAGCAAAGGTAAGTTAATTTTAACCTGTTTCAAATGTTCTAGAATCTCACCATGCATTTCCGATTTCTTTCCAGTAGGTCGTAGTGCTTGAGGAAAAGGAACTGAAACTGGAATGTTCTTGTTGGGCTCATCCTCAGGGATGCTCTCCTTTGCACTTGGGGAGGTGCCTATAGTCGTGGACGAGCTTGACCCATCTAAGTTCTTACCACTCCGAGTAGTGATGGCATTAACCTCTTTGACATTCTGAGAGTCTGAAGTAGAGGTTTGTGCCATAAGTTGTCCCTTCGGATTTGCTTGAGGCTGTGACGGAAATTGGCCCCGAGCTTGTACTGTTAATGAACTTGTCAGCTTGGTTATTTGGCTTTTTATCTCCTTGTTCTCCTCTGCCAACTGTGTCAATGCAACCTCAAATTTTTGATTAGTTTTACCTTGTGCCTCTATAAATGCATGCAATGTGTCTGATAAGGAACTTCTATTAGATTGTGCATTGTATGCAGGTGCAGGGTATGATCTAGGTGGTTGTGCCTGTGAGTGTGTAGGTTGGTCGGCCTCGAACCTCCAACTAAAGTTAGGGTGATCTCTCCAGCCAGAATTGTAAGTGTTAGAGAATGGTGAATAAGGCTTCTTGTACATCCCTAAGGCGTTACATTGTTCCTCATAAACCCCTCTCATCTCAGTGAAGGTCGGGCAATCCTGTGCTAAGTGTTCAACTCCCCCGCATATAAAACAGGCATCCTATAGCTCAACTCTGGCAACAGTATGTGTGGGCTTTACCATCCTTGTCTTAAGTGCTTCTAACTCCCTAGTTACTCTATCAAGTTGGGCTTTAAGGCTATCCTCTTCCCTAAGTTGGTAAACTCCAACTGGGCGTGTTCTATCTGTGCTCTCAGTAGCACTTGGACCAGTCCAAGTATGGGCCTTTTCAGCTAAGTCATTCAGGTACTCAATGGCCTCGTCAGGGTCTTTTTGCAAAAAAACTCTCCATTACACATCATCTCAACGAACTGACGTTCTCTACTGGTGAGCCCCTCATAAAAATAACTGACTAAGCGCCAAACTTTCATACCCATTGGTTGTGGGCATGTATTCAAGAGATCCCTGAACCTTTTCCCATACTTGATATAGTGTCTCTCTATTCTTTGGGTGAAGGTAGAAATCTGTCTCTTTAGACCGTTGGTTTTGTGGTGAGGAAAGTATTTATTAAAAAATGTTTGG
>QNQO01002830.1:0-27500 GCA_003290165.1 Berberis thunbergii
AAGGAATACCTCTGAATATCTCTCCAGCAATCATTTAGTGTCGCAAATATTTTTGGTTTCACGCGACAAATGATTTTGCCAAATTTATGTTATCGAAGAAGTACTAAAAAAAAAAGAAACTTTGGGATTGCTCGATCTCATATGAGTTAAAATTCCTAAATAACCAAAGCACGGAAGCAACGGAATCATCATACTCCTTTTTCACTCTCCCAAAGCAAGGGATGTTAATGGGCGGATAATTTCTGGATCCAATAGATCTTTTTTTCCCGTGGAAGGGAAAAAAAATCCCATTGGGTGGAGCCGTATGCAATGCCCCAAAATTGCCTGTACGGTTGTTGAATTTTATCTATATTGGATTGTCCTTTTTTTTATCAATCTATATTGTCGTTTGCTTCTATTATATAGATACTCCGCTTCTTCTTATTCTTTAGCTCTTTCCTTTACCCGATAGAAGATAGAGGGACCTTTCATTATGTTATATCATCAGGGTAATGATCCACCAACCTGCTGGTACCTTTATCAGCAAGAAATCCCAGGATATACGCTAGAATCGAGAGCAATTTCAGAGTTTCGCGACAGAATCGTAAAAATATATTCCGTACGAACACAACAACCCCACTGGGTTATAGCCGCCGACCTGGAAAGAGATACTTTTATGGACGCAAGCGAAGCCAAAGAGTATGGAATTATAGATCTTATAGCAGAATCAGTCCTAAATACCGGCTAAAATACCGGGGAGTTAAGTAAAATTTACCCCACCACCGAATTTACACTCCGGATTTACATTGTCCTCTAAGATTCGCACTCATGAAACAAAATACGTTAGCATCTTAGAACCAAGGAAACAGAGCCAACGCCCCAATAGAAATGTCGGTCTACTTCCATTCCATTCGAGGATCCTAAAGACATCGATCGTATTGTTGATCTCTTATCTTGTTCGTTTACAGATTCGGAATGAGAAATTATTATCCCGCTCCATCCGAACTAAAAAAAAGGGTATAAAAAATATCGTTATTACTTTTCATTGATGAGTTTAATTCAAGGATTTCGAGTTCTAATTTCATAAATCGATTTTTGGGGGGAGGGTTACTAGGAGGGGATAAGGATAGTTGGTAGGTTCAATTCCTAACCGGATGATTATGTTTTTTTTCTTCTAGTATTAAATAGAAGAAAAAAACATAATCATCCGGTTAGGATCGATCTAAACCAGCCCATTTTGTATATGATTCAGCATGCCAACTATTAAACAACTTATTAGAAACACAAGACAGCCAATCAAAAATGTCACAAAATCCCCCGCTCTTCGGGGATGTCCTCAGCGTCGAGGAACATGTACTAGGGTGTATGTGCGACTCGTTCAAATCATAAGATAAGCTGGAACAAAAGAAAGAAAACGCTTTTTCCAGTATCAATGACCAGTACCAATGAATAGTGAATAGGATGGAATTTTTCCATTCACTATCTAACAAAAGACCTACATTGTGTATGAAATTTATGGTTTCTATTGGTGCAAATCCAATCACCTTAATTGTAGATGATAAGCAACTCCCAGTGGTAGCAAATGGTTGTCCATTAAGCGGGGGAATTGGTATTTAGGAAGCAGAAAAATTATGCTCTCACTCTTGCAAGAACGGACTAACAGGGTCAGCTACCTAGCCAACTTTCATAATTAAATGCCGTTACTGTATGAGTAGATCTCATTGTGAAAAGATCTATTATTGGATAATTCATGGGTAGAGTCAAAGAATGTGAACTGTACAAGTTACTAATAACATTGATTGAATGGGGAAGGAGCTCCGGTGTATAGAAAGGACCTCACCGTTTACGAAGTAACCATAGAAACGAAGGAACCCACTATTTATTTATAAATTTCCCTTTACTAGGTATTCCTACTTTAATACAATACTCTATTTATACTCAATTTGAAATTGAATATTTTTGGATACCTAGTATCAATACAATTTCTTATTTCGAGGTGAAATGCCCGTAAAAAAAAATCGTGGTTGGGAAGGTCAGAGCAGCAAAAGCCATTGGAATTTGTATTTTATACATCGGAAGAATCCGTTTTGTTATTAATAGACTAGGAAAGACGAGAGGGATGACTGAAAGAAAAATAAATTAAGTTATTCATCAAAGTTTATTTTGCTTCAATGACCAGAACTAGACGAGGGTATATAGCTCGTAGACGTAGAACAAAACGCGTTTATGTGTATCAACCTTTCGAGGGTCCCATTCAAGACTTATGCGAACTGCTATTCAACAAAGAATTCGAGCTTTGGCTTCTTCTCATCGGGATAGGGGAAGCCGAAAGATCAATTTTCGTCGTCTGTGGATCACTCGAATAAATGCAGTAATTCGCGAGAACGGGGTATCCTATAGTTATAGTAGATCCATAAATAATCTGTACAAGAGACGGTTGCTTCTTAATCGTAAAATTCTTGCACAACTAGCCATATCAAATACAAATTGTCTTTATACAATTTCCAATGAGATCATTTTCCAATGAGATCATTAAATAAGGAGATTGATTGGGGGAATTCATCGGAATGCTTTAAAGGGAGGTCCCCCGGAGAATGAACTCCGGGAAGGGAGAGTAAAAAGAAATAGGATTATTAAAAGTAGTCAAAATAACTGAATGCGTTTCCATAAAAAAAGGTTTCTTCTTCATTTTTGAATTTTGATTCAATCAATTGAGAAATAGACCTATTTCTTTCTGGTTCGAGTACCCGTAGTTCTAGGAGTATACTTAGTTCTATTCGCAGATTCTTCATTACGAAGAAAAGGTAACGAAGATAAAGTACGAGCTTGTTTTATAGCAATAGTAATTAATCGTTGTTGTTTCAAAGTCAATCTATTCACTCGTCTAGATAATATTTTTCCTTGCTCACTAATAAATCGACTAATTAAACTTATGTTTCTATAATCAATTCGATCCCCCGGTCCAATTGGGGGCAAACGCCTACGAAAAGATCGCTTGGATTTAAGAAAAAGCTTGGATTTTTCCATGGTTTATTCCTTATCTCTAAAATCCTATTTCTTAATTCTCATTTTGGATTTGACGGAAATAGGAGTTAATTGGTTTATTTGGTTATTTTATAATTATATGTAATTTTGAAAAATTTGTTCCCCTTTCTTGAATCCTGAAGGGAAGGTACACGCGGTTTTCTTTGATCTATTTCTTTATCTCCCATGAATCATATGTTTGTAACAATAGGGACAGAATTTTCTCAATTCCAGTCGACTAGGCGTATTGTGTCGATTCTTTTGGGTAATATATCTGGAAATGCCTGGTGATTCCTTATTACTATCCTTTCGACAACTGTTACATTCCAAAATAACTGTTATTCTGACATCTTTACCCTTCGCCATGAACCTAACCTCCTTTGAATTTTGGATTCACTCAATTCTTTTCTTTCATTTTCGATCCGAAACGAAAAAAAAAAAAAGAAGTTGCTAACCTGAAATCCTATTATGAAAGATTTTGTTACAATCAATAGAGAAAAAAGAAAAATAAGTAATACAATGATTTCTAACTATTAATTATTTAGATAGAATCTCGGTATAGTAATAGTATTTCATTTAAGTATCTTGTATAATTTTGTTGCCCTCTATGATTTTAATATATTAATATAATAATATTAAATTAATTCGAGCCTGAGCCCAAATTTCGATGAGGTTGAACCCACTTTTTTTTTCTTTAATCCTCAAAAAAATGACAAAAGAGCAAAACAAAGAAAGGAAGAGAAAGGGAGAGGGATTCGTCAGAGAGAATTTAGCGTATCTCTAATCTTTTTAAGCCCTTCCTATGTCAATAACTAGAATGAAAAAAATGGGAATGTCAACGCATCCGGGAATAAACGGTTGATCTCTATCAATAAACCTGCTAAAGACCCAAACCATAGAGTACTTAGCACAGGTGCCACAGAAAGATATGTTTTTAGATTTCGCATCGAAAAGCCTCCTTTTTTTGTAATACATATATGATCATATGCATATGTAGTTAAGGATCGCTTGTATTTGTACGCGAAATTCTTAACTAAAATAGATATATAAAACAACCCAGTAGATGAGATTTTCCTTTCCTTACAACAGAGAAAAGGGCATTTCCCTCTTTCGGAGCATTGCCGATAAAGATTTATTTATATGTTGGGTTTACTATGTCTATAATGTATATAATTTTTTTATTTATTATATGTTATATGAGCCATGAGAAAAAAAAAGAATAAATGGCAAGAGAATTCCTATATCTATGTAGGAAATAACGATGTGGAAAACAGGACGTGGATTCTCTACAATGACACTGTAGGACAATTGAAATGAAAGGGATGTAGCGCAGCTTGGTAGCGCGTTTGTTTTGGGTACAAAATGTCACGGGTTCAAATCCTGTCATCCCTACCTCTTTTTTATCCTATGAGCATTAACGAAGGAAAAACCGCACTAATGATTCAAGAGAATTGGACATACACAATCCTTGATTTTATGATACTATATGCATGCAAGATCCATTGGGGAAATCCTTTTCTTTATGATCTTGTCTATTGTGATAAGAAAGCGCTCTTAGTTCAGTTCGGTAGAACGTGGGTCTCCAAAACCCGATGTCGTAGGTTCAAATCCTACAGAGCGTGATTTCTTTCTTCTTAGGTAGAATTACAACGAAATAACTTTATTGACTTGAAAAACAATCTGAATTTGACCTCCTCCTTCTCTTTAATCCGCAGGAGGTCAAAAAAAAAAAAGAGATGTTACTTAATCAAAGTTCCAACTGATCTCCGCGCCTGTATTGCAAATATGCAGTTACGAATAATCCAGCCAAAGTAATAGGAATGAGACCTAACACGATTCCAAATAGTAAAACTTCAATCATTTCAACTTGTTTGAAAGAGGAAAAAAGGGTAGGTAATATCTATCTCTAAAAATGAATAGTAATCCAAATCGCTCATGAATCTCAATAACAAAAACCAAGAATTGAAAATTGACATAAGAAGTAACTATAACTCGGACTTTCACAAAAACATGTATTTCTATGAATTGTTCATTCAATCAATTTCAAATAAGTCGTATCTTGTTCAGACCAATAAATAGAACTGAAGTTATAGTTAAAGCCGCCAGTAGAAAACCGAAATAACTAGTTATAGTAAGCATGAAAAAGCTAACCGAGATACCTTTTATTTATACATATGTTTATGAAACACTTACCTAATTTTCGATTTTTATAGATACGAGTATAAGAAAAAAGCCCAATTGACAGAATCAGTCTCAATGGAATTGAAAGTTTTTTATTTTTCAATCATTATTCATTTTCATTATAAATGATACTAACAAAGATCAAGTTACATAAGTAAAAAATGAATTTATTATCTATGATATCTACCGATCCTATGATTTCAAATCAACAGATGTATTGAGTAACTCTTGAGTAAAGTATAAAGTAATAGTAATTTTGTCGTCAAACAAGAACCAATGAAACTATGAAACTCTCTGTGAATCCCTATGAAATAGAAATAAATAAAATTTTCAAATCATTTTTATTTTCAATTGTATCGATTCCTTTTTCGATTTTGGAACGAAGGACCTTATAACAAAAATTCCTTTGATTTTATTTTAACTCGAGAGTATTGCATGATCACTCGTAGAAAAAAATCTAAATAAAACTTTTATTTCGGTTCAATTCTTTTAAATTTTTTAGACTGGTCATTCCATTGTCTTTTACTTTATTGGATTGGTTCTACATTAAGTTTTCCCTCTTAGATAGCCCCATCTTTTTAGATAGCTCAAGAGGAACCTTTAGCTAAAATTCAACAATGTCTAATATAACAACGATTGTCTTACGAATATTGTTTGTTCTGTTTCTTTCTCTTTCATGGCATATTATCTACTATTGTTATTGTACTAGAAACCAATTTCTTTGAAATTAAAGGATTCGAAGAAAACCCTTTATTCTACAACCATTAAGAAGGGGTTTCTCTATTTCGTATCTAATTGAATTCTGAAACTATAATAATATATTTCCTGTCTTATTAGAATCCAACTAGTCGAATTTGCACTTTATTTAATAGATCCTTGATCTAGCCCAATAGTAATGGAAGGGAATCCTATACTACAGGAATTTTTGGAATTTGATATCGAATGACACATAGTTCTGCATCCATATAAGGAATAAGAAAGGGGGAAAGTAATTATGTCCCGATTCTTTTAGATATTGATTGAATTTTCATTTCGTTGCTGTGTCAGAAGAAGGATAGCTATACTGATTCGGTATATTCTAAAGATGCCCTCGGTACGATATTGACGATCTCACAAAGATGAAAGATCAGTGAGTTTCCATTTACTGATACTATCTTTCACAGAATCGATCCCCCTTTAACTGTACAAGATTTTTGGAGTTCAGCATGTCTGGAAGCACGGGAGAACGTTCTTTTGCTGATATTATTACCAGTATCCGATACTGGGTCATTCATAGCATTACTATACCTTCCCTATTTATTGCGGGTTGGTTATTCGTCAGCACGGGTTTAGCTTATGATGTGTTTGGAAGTCCTCGACCAAATGAGTATTTTACAGAGAGCCGACAAGGAATTCCATTAATCACCGGCCGTTTTGATTCTTTGGCACAACTCGATGAATTTAGTAGATCGTTTTAGGAGGTCCCAATGACTATAGATCGAACCTATCCAATTTTTACAGTGAGATGGTTGGCTGTTCACGGCCTAGCTGTACCTACCGTTTCTTTTTTGGGGTCAATATCCGCAATGCAATTCATCCAACGATAAACATAATCCGAATTATAGAGCTATGACACAATCAAATCCGAACGAACAAAATGTTGAATTGAATCGTACCAGTCTTTATTGGGGATTATTACTAATTTTTGTACTTGCTGTTTTATTTTCCAATTATTTCTTCAATTAAAAGAAAGAGAATCAATTCTCTTATCTCATTCGGAAGGATTTTATCTCATAATTATCCATGACTGTTTATGTCTGTAGCATGACCACTTGATGAAATGTGGAGGGAAGTGGGGTAAATGGCCGATACTACTGGAAGGATTCCTCTTTGGCTGATCGGTACTGTAGCTGGTATTCTTATAATCGGTTTACTAGGCGTTTTCTTTTATGGTTCATATTCCGGATTAGGTTCATCCCTATAGTAATCATATGAACTGGGTTGTAGACATAGACGCGTAAGAACTCAATGGGACTTTGCCTCCCTTGTTTAGGGAGGCAAAGTCCCATTGAGTTCTTACGCGTCTAACGCGAGTTTTTCCATTCCATAAAAATCGAAAATAATCTTTGATGAACAGGATCAAAATTTCTTGTTATTTAAGAACAACACAAGACAGAAGGGAAATCCCTTTTATTGTGTCAACCAACGATTAATAAGACAAGTCATTTATTTATCATAATTCAAAATTTCGTATTTTATTTGACTATGACTATTTTTACCATACAAAATTGCATCAATCAACAAGAATTTGGTTCTTTTTATCAACTTACTATTGGTAAACCTATGGATCTAGAAATTCATTTCGGACAATTGAACCTTTTCAAACTGTTTCTTTTTAAGAACCAAAAAAATTTGTGCCAGAATAACAGATGCAAAGAAGAAAAAAAGACCTTGGACGCGTGATGGATCTTGAAGTACTATTTCTGCATCTCCCTGACCAAATCCACCCACGTTGGGATTACTCGTTAATGGTTGATCCAGCTTGATGGATTCACCTTCTGAAACAAGAAGTTCCGGTCCTGGAGGTATAATATCAAGGGATTGGTGTCCATCCGACGCATCCACTATGGTTATTTCAAAACCGCCCTTTTCTTTACGTACTATTTTGCTGACAATACCTGCCGCTGTAGCATTATAGACTGTATTGTTACTCTTCCTCCCATCGGGATAAATCTGACCCCTTCCCCTGTTCCCACCAACGTATATAGGATATTTTAAAAAGTAAATATCTTTCTTAGTAGCAGGGTCCGGGGAAAGAATAGGAAAGGTGATTTCACTATATTTCTGACCAGGAACAGGACCTATCACAAGAATATTTGTTTTAGTCGGACGATAACTCTGAAAAGACAGATTTCCCATCTTTTCTTTCATTTCGGGAGAAATACGATCGGGAGGGGCTAGTTCGAATCCCTCAGGTAAAATAAGAACCGCCCCCACATTCAAAGACCCCTTTTTACCATTTGAAAGAACTTGTTTCAGTTGCATATCATAAGGGATTCTAACAACTGCTTCAAATACAGTATCAGGAAGTACCGCTTGTGGAACCTCAATATCCACGGGTTTATTAGCTAAATGGCAATTGGCACATACAATACGCCCAGTTGCTTCTCGTGGATTTTCATAACTCTGTTGTGCAAAAATAGGATATGCGTGTGAAATAGATGTCCAAGTTATTACATATATCAACATCATGATCGATACAGAAATGGATCGAGTCATCTGCTCCTTTACCCAAGAAAAGATATTTCTATTTTGCATAGTCCAATCATTCATCCCCGAGAATTTCTACAATAAATTTGGTAGGTTGCTAGTATAGTTTCCTATCCACGATTCTGCTATTTTACTGGAAGAAGTTCACTGGAATACAGTAAAAATCCCCAGGATGAGTAGAAACATAAAGAGTGAGTAAGATTTTTACTAATTTGTTTATGTCCGAAGTAAGAAACATTCGAATTGGATTCATATCAGTGGATCTCTCTTTAGTCATTCATTGAGTGATAAATCACTACAAGTGAGGGAGATAGACGATTTAAATAACGAAAGATCCAATATTTAAAAATGGTATCTAGAATGACTGGAAAAGTGGAAACAAGACCAGATATAATTTGATCATTATGATAAAATCCAAAATCCTTGTAGACAAAACCAATCATTAGTTCCCAACCATGGGGCGAGTGGAATCCAATACATAAATCAGTTAACAAAAGAATAGAAAAAGCTTTTATTGTGTCGCTTAAATTATAGAGAAATTCCCGAACCCAAGAATTTAGAACGATAAGTTCTTCATTACCCAGAATAGAATAACCACTTAGAATAGCAAAACTTATTATATTTGTCGAGAAGTGCAAAATAGTATGGATATGACCCTCATTGTGCATCTTGACCAATTGGATCGTTTCTTTGTGGATTCCTATACGAAGCTTTTGTATATGTGTCTCCGGGTACTCCTTTATCATTTCGTTCAAAAGAAATAGTTCTTCCAATTCGATGAATTTTTCTAGAACGCTCTTTTCTTGCATATCATTCAAAAAAGCTTCGGATTGGCTAGTATTCCACCAATTAATAACCCACGATTCTAGACTTTTTTTAAATGAGAAAGAGATCCACCAAGGCAAAAATACTATAGATGCAAGATATGGGAGGAGAGTGAATGCTTTCTTTTTTGTCATTTTGAATCTGTGAATTTTTAATGAAACGACTTCATTGCTCAACTCTATCCAATCTGTTATTTTTATGAAATGAAATAACAAGATGAGTTCTATAACAAGAAGGATTACTGAGTTCCTTCCCCAATGCAGAGAAAACACTCATTCTTCGGTTCATTTCAAAATACTTCAATTGGTACGCGCAAGAAATAGGCCAATTCCGCAGCTTTTTGTTCAATTTCTCGCGGAGTCAAATTCTCATCAGTACGAGTCAGTGGAAGGGCCCCTGTCCTCTAATTTCCATATAAAGTACGGGACGAGGATAAAGACCCTCTTTAACCGCTATTCTAATCGACTGGATATCTCTCATAAGGAATCGAAGAAAGATGCGCCGATTTCTTCCAGGAAATCCCCAACGAAAAATACACACTACTCCTTCTTTTCTATCGAATTGATCATAACCACTGCCTACATTCCACCAAATTGTACACCACAAATAGGAGCTAATGAAGAGACCTGCGATCCCATAGAAAGACATCACGATCCCTTGTGGAAAAAAATGGATTTGCTGAGACGGAAATATGGATATCAGATTTCGACCAAGATAACTAGAAGTTCCCACCAATAGGAATCCTAGTGAACCTAAAAAAAGGATACAGGCCCAGAAGAAATTACTTGTTTTTCGAGACCCCGTTATAAGTTCTATCCATATACGTTCTGATCGCCAGTTCATACTAAATCCAGTTGCATTTTATTGGAAATAACCCCCAAAATTTTGACTTTATGTTTTTCTATTTTTGTTCCCGAAGTAACTCTCATCAACTAGCACTATTATGATATGAATCATTTGGAATAATTCAAAGAATAAGTTTGGTAAAAAAGTACAGTATCTCCGCCATAAGATCCCACTATGGATATATACATATAGATATACTGACTTCTGATTTCAGACATCTGCTGATCCTTTTTAAAATAGCTATAATACTTTATATCCACATATAATGTTTCCGGGCGCATAACAGCGCTTTCACAGGTGTTCGGAAGAAGCCATATCTTGGACTATATTCCAATAAATAGATAACTCTATTAGGATCCAAGTCAAATTCTTGAAATAAATTGATGCGATTTGGTCCCGCCGGATCTAGACAATCTTGTTTTTTTGAACATGAATAGATAAAGAAGCCATTGCAATTGCCGGAAATACTAGGCCTACTAAAGGCACAAAAAAAGAGGGAAAGTTGAAAATTGTCATAGACTATATACCTCGATTTAATATTTGTACCTGTTTTAAAGATATCTTAGGATAAGTATATCGATTATAAGTATATAATAATAGGTACAATAAATATAGAACTATAATAAACTATATAAGTGTACCCCCATTCACCATTCTATTTAGTATTATTGTTCTTTTGTCCTTATCTTCTGATAAAGAACGAAAGAGTTTCTTATAAATTCGCAAAGGATTTTATTCTATTTTATTCTAACGAACCCGATCCAACAATATACATGGATTCCTTGTAAAAATGCGATTCTCGGGGGATTTAGCAAAATCCACGATTTCAATTGTATATTTTCTATATTGAAATTATTCAATATCTATAAAAAATACGTAAGAAGGGAACATAAATTCTTTTCCAAATTTTAAAGAGTTAACTCTTTTATCCTGTTGATAGAGTCTTCCTGATCACTAATCAGGAATATAGGTCGAAAGAAAATAGATCTGAAAAAAAAAAAGGAACAATCTAAAGTGAATTTTGATTCAAGGGAAAGAAATCGTGAAATTGAAATAACTCACTCAGAACACCTTTTAAAGGATTACGTGGTACGATTGGGTCGAATAAGCCTTTGTCGAATAAATACTCAGCCGATTGGGAACCTTCAGGTACTGTCGTATTCAATGTTTGTTCAATTACTCTTTTGCCTGCAAATGCAATGTAGGCATCGGGTTCGGCAATAATGATATCTCCTAACATACCAAAACTAGCGGTCACTCCACCGGTTGTAGGAGATGTAAGGATTGATACATATAATAACTTTTTGTTTGATTGATAATTATATAAAGCGGACGAAATTTTTGCCATTTGCATCAAACTCAAACTTCCTTCTTGCATGCGCGCTCCTCCGGAAGCACACACTATAATAAGGGGTAGAGATCCATTAGTAGCATATTCGATCAAACGGGTTATTTTTTCACCTACTACGGATCCCATACTTCCCCCCATGAACCGAAAATCCATAATCCCAATTGCTATGGGAATACCATTTAATTGACCTATGCCTGTTTGAACAGCCTCAGTTAACCCCGTTTCTTTTTGATAAGAATCAATACGATCTGTATAGGATTCCTCCTCTGACTGAAATTCAATGGGGTCTACAGAAACCATGTATTCATCCATAGGATCCCAAGTACCCGGATCAATCGAAAGTTCGATTCTATCTGAACTATCCATTTTCAAATGAACTCCACAGTGTTCACAAATATTTAATTTTGCTCTTAAAAATTTCTTATAATTTAATTCATCACATTTTTCGCATTGAACCCACAAAAGCTTGTAGTTTTTATTTATACCGGTATTATTAGATTCTCCTGGCATATGGGAATCACTTTCTTGGGAATCACTTTCTTGGGAATCACCTTCCTCGAAATCACTTTCTTGGGAATCACTTTCTTGGGAATCACCTTCCTCGAAATCACCTTCCTCGAAATCACTTTCTTGGGAATCACCTTCCTCGAAATCACTTTCTTGGGAATCACTTTCTTGGGAATCACCTTCCTCGAAATCACTTTCTTGGGAATCACTTTCTTGGGAATCACCTTCCTCGAAATCACCTTCCTCGAAATCACCTTCCTCGAAATCACTTTCTTGGGAATCACTTTCCTCGACATCACCTTCCTCGAAATCACTTTCTTGGGAATCACCTTCCTCGAAATCACTTTCGTCGAAATCATTTTCCTCGAAATCACTTTCGTCGAAATCATTTTCCTCGAAATCACTTTCTTGGGGATCACTTTCAGGTTCAGGGAAATCACTTTCATTACAAATGTAACTATAAATGTAACCCTTACTGCAATTGTCGCTACCACTTGAAAAGTGACTATTAATACTGATTTCAGAATGAAGATAATTGGCAATGCAACTATTAATGTGATTATTCCAACTATATTTAGTATCATACATGTAACGATCATAGTAGTGATCGTCACTCTTAGACCCATTATTCAGATAACTAGAAAAAGAACTTTTTAGTTCACCCGGAAACGAAGGATGGTTGTCAATCTCAAAAATATCATTTTCACTATCAAAAATTATGGAATAATTGTTACCATTACTATCCCTAACTAAAAAAGTCTTATTAGAGATGAAACTCCCAATGCCCCTGACACCAAATAAATGCTCAACATTTTCGCAACCAGAGCTGGCGCTATCAACCCAACTATGAATGTTTTTATCTATAATGGGGTCTTCACTTCCATTAGTATTTCCAATGGGCTCAATACCGCCCATTGATTTACTTAGCGCACACCTGTATTCTAACTCCCTGTTAAACAACATCGAATTTATCCACCTTTTTTCTTTTTCCATAAAGCCTTCCTGCCCCCTATTTCAACGAAAATACAATATATGAATAGTCATTTGAATATTTCCTTTTGGAATAAGCGTATAGATCCAATCACTAGGATTCACTAGGATCAGTAACCAATAACAAGTGAGTATTGACTTAACCGAGTCCCTTGGGGGACTTAGGGGAATCGAGGTATCGCTTCACTATATATGATGGACCCCCTTCTTCGATTTTTAATATGAATATGAAAGAGAGATTTCTCTCATGTCGTATACAAATTTTCATCGAAAAGAGAAAGATATTTCTCTTTTCGATGAAAATTTCGTAGAATAATAAGTTTCTTTTCTATTGCAACACGGAACGAAAAGGACATTATTATGGGAGGGGTCCAAAGCGTTGTGTTCTTTAGTTTAGCTCAATCCATGATTTTAAACTACGGGATATAAATTCTAAATATCAAAATCAAAAAATTTCCCAATCCCGCGGATCCGTAGGATTCATTTTGAATCCAACAATAGAACAATAGAAGCATTTTAGTGGTTTATCTTGTATTTAAGATCTTGTCTATCTAGATCAAGTATATATATAGATAGATGCAAAATCTATGCATTAGGTGATTCATTATTTATTCGGCTCAATCCTTTTAGTAAAAGATTGGGCCGAGTTTAATTGCAATTCAATTTAAGAGAACGAACGGTAATTACTGGATTACAAAGTATCCATTGCTTCAAATTCAAATTTGATTTCCTTCCAGACCTCACAAGCAGCAGCTAGTTCAGGGCTCCATTTGCAAGCCTCACGGATAATTTCATTACCTTCACGAGCAAGATCACGTCCTTCATTACGAGCTTGTACACACGCTTCTAGAGCTACTCGATTAGCTACGGCACCCGGTGCATTTCCCCAAGGGTGTCCTAAAGTTCCTCCACCGAACTGTAGTACGGAATCATCCCCAAAGATTTCGGTCAGAGCAGGCATATGCCAAACGTGAATACCCCCTGATGCCACGGGCAGAACACCTGGTAGAGAGACCCAATCTTGAGTGAAATAAATACCGCGACTTCGGTCTTTTTCAATAAAATCATCACGCAATAAATCAACAAAACCCAAGGTGATCTCTCTTTCTCCTTCCAGTTTACCTACTACGGTACCGGCGTGAATATGATCTCCACCAGACATACGTAACGCTTTAGCTAGTACACGGAAATGCATACCATGATTCTTCTGTCTATCAATAACTGCATGCATTGCGCGGTGGATGTGAAGAAGTAGACCATTATCTCGGCAATAATGAGCCAAGGTAGTATTTGCAGTGAACCCCCCGTTAAGTAGTCATGCATTACGATGGGTACTCCCAACTCTCTGGCAAATACAGCCCTTTTCATCATATCTTCGCATGTACCCGCAGTAGCATTTAAGTAATGTCCTTTGATTTCACCTGTTTCAGCCTGTGCTTTATAAAGTGCTTCGGCACAAAATAGGAAACGGTCGCGCCAACGCATAAATGGTTGGGAGTTCACGTTCTCATCATCCTTGGTAAAATCAAGTCCACCACGGAGACATTCATAAACCGCTCTACCATAGTTCTTAGCGGATAATCCCAATTTTGGTTTAATAGTACATCCTAATAGGGGACGACCATACTTGTTCAATTTATCTCTCTCAACTTGGATGCCATGAGGCGGGCCTTGGAAAGTTTTAACATAAGCAGTAGGAATTCGCAGATCCTCCAGACGTAGAGCGCGCAGCGCTTTGAACCCAAAAACATTACCCACAATAGAGGTAAACATGTTAGTAACAGAACCTTCTTCAAAAAGGTCTAAAGGATAGGCTACATAACAAATATATTGATTGTCTTCTCCAGCAACGGGCTCAATGTGGTAGCATCGTCCTTTGTAACGATCAAGACTGGTAAGTCCATCGGTCCACACAGTTGTCCATGTACCCGTAGAAGATTCGGCAGCTACAGCGGCCCCTGCTTCTTCCGGTGGAACTCCGGGTTGAGGAGTTACTCGGAATGCTGCCAAGATATCAGTATCTTTGGTTACATATTCAGGAGTATAATAATTCAATTTGTAATCTTTAACACCCGCTTTGAATCCAACACTTGCTTTAGTCTCTGTTTGTGGTGACATAAGTCCCTCCCTACAACTCATGAATTAAGAATTCTCACAACAACAAGGTCTACTCGACATGGATTAGACGTTAATGAAACCGTTTACGGGAATCTTTCACAAAATTATCAACTAATAGTCTCAACTAATCAGAATGGTTTGTTATTAGACCACGGTATTTGATTCGCCAAATACATCATTATTGTATACTCTTTCATATGTATGGCGCAACCCAATCGCCCCCTTTTTTGTTTCAACTTTCTAATCCCTTACTTTTAAGTATCCAAATTTCTATAAGTAAAAATCTAAATAATAAAAAAGAACTCTTGACGGCGATATATGTTGTAGTTGTATATGTAAATCTTAGATGTGAAAATAGGCGGAATTCGTCAAAAGGGGGTATAAAAACAATAGGGGACATCGATATGCTGAAATAAAAACGGCTAATGCCATAAAAATAATGAATCTATAAATAGAGTTTGGGTTCGAATTCCATAGCATCGTATGGAAAGGATTCTCTATAATGATAGAGAAATGAAAGACTTCCTCATGATTCTTATTCATCTACTTGATATTTTCAATATTGAATATCAGTTGGTTGAACTTGAAACTTCGTTCATTGAATGAATAAACAATTGAATTGGGTTCAGTTGGAGATCGTATCAACGAAATCGAGTACTAATTCGTATTTCTTATTGAATTAACCGATCAATTTGCTATCGGACCTTTTTCGTTTGCAAAAAAGAATACTTTATTATGATTATGAAAATAAATCCTACTACTTCTGGTCCTGGGGTTTCCGCCCTTGAAGAAAAAAATCAGGGGCGTATCATTCAAATCATTGGTCCGGTACTGGATGTAACCTTTCCGCCGGGGAAGATGCCTAATATTTACAACGCTTTGGTAGTTAAAGGACAAGATACTGTTGCCCAAGAAATTAATGTGACTTGTGAGGTACAGCAATTGTTAGGAAATAATCGAGTTAGAGCTGTAGCTATGAGTGCTACAGATGGTCTGATGAGAGGAATGGAAGTGATTGACACGGGAGTTCCTCTAAGTGTTCCGGTTGGTGGAGCGACTCTCGGACGAATTTTCAACGTTCTTGGAGAACCCGTTGATAATTTAGGTCCTGTAGATACTCGCACAACATCTCCTATTCATAGATCTGCGCCTGCCTTTATACAGTTAGATACCAAATTATCTATTTTTGAAACAGGGATTAAAGTAGTGGATCTTTTAGCGCCTTATCGCCGTGGAGGAAAAATCGGGCTATTCGGGGGGGCCGGAGTAGGTAAAACAGTACTCATTATGGAATTGATCAACAACATTGCCAAGGCTCATGGGGGCGTATCCGTCTTTGGCGGAGTAGGCGAACGTACTCGTGAAGGAAACGATCTTTACATGGAAATGAAAGAATCGGGAGTGATTAATGAACAAAATATTGCAGAATCAAAAGTCGCCCTAGTCTATGGTCAGATGAATGAACCGCCGGGAGCTCGTATGAGAGTTGGTTTGACTGCCCTAACTATGGCGGAATATTTCCGGGATGTGAATGAACAAGACGTACTTCTATTTATCGACAATATTTTCCGTTTCGTCCAAGCAGGATCCGAAGTATCTGCTTTATTAGGCAGAATGCCTTCTGCTGTAGGTTATCAACCGACTCTTAGTACAGAAATGGGTACTTTGCAAGAAAGAATTACTTCTACCAAAGAGGGATCCATAACTTCCATTCAAGCAGTTTATGTACCTGCGGACGATTTGACTGACCCCGCTCCTGCCACAACATTTGCACATTTAGATGCCACTACCGTACTATCAAGAGGACTAGCTTCCAAAGGCATCTATCCAGCAGTAGATCCTTTAGATTCAACGTCAACTATGCTCCAACCTCGGATCGTTGGTGACGAACATTATGAAACCGCGCAAAGAGTTAAGCAAACTTCACAACGTTACAAAGAACTTCAGGATATTATAGCTATTCTTGGGTTGGACGAATTATCCGAAGAGGATCGTTTAACCGTAGCAAGAGCACGAAAAATTGAGCGTTTCTTATCACAACCCTTCTTTGTAGCAGAAGTATTTACCGGTTCCCCAGGAAAATATGTTGGTCTAACAGAAACAATTAGGGGGTTTCGACTGATCCTTTCCGGAGAATTAGATAGTCTTCCTGAGCAGGCCTTCTATTTGGTCGGTAACATCGATGAAGCTACCGCGAAGGCTATGAACTTAGACGTGGAGAGCAATTTGAAGAAATGACCTTAAATCTATGTGTACTGACTCCTAATCGAATTGTTTGGAATTCAGAAGTAAAAGAAATCATTTTATCTACTAATAGTGGCCAAATTGGTGTATTGCCAAATCACGCCCCGATTGCCACCGCTGTAGATATAGGCATTTTGAGAATACGTCTTAATGACCAGTGGTTAACAATAGCCCTGATGGGTGGTTTCGCTAGAATAGGCAATAATGAAATAACCGTTTTAGTAAATGATGCGGAGAAGGGTAATGACATTGATCCACAAGAAGCTCAGCAAACTCTTGAAATAGCTGAAGCTAACTTGAGCCGAGCTGAAGGCAAGAGACAAACAATTGAGGCGAATTTAGCTCTCAGACGAGCTAGGACGCGGGTAGAGGCTATTAATGCAATCTCATAACTAGTTGATGCGTCCGAATAATAAAAAGAAGTTCTGTTTATACACCATATTTTGATTCTGCCGATTGAATACAATCAAGTGTAATCGGATTCCGATGCAACAAAAAAATTCAATAGAATACGAGTAGCGGGGAATGGAAAAGAAAAAAAAAAAAAGAAGGTGGGTAGAAATACTTATTAGATACCATTGACTGCGGTATCTAATAAGTTCTACCTACTATTGGATTTGAACCAATGACTCCCGCCGTATGAAAGCAATACTCTAACCACTGAGTTAAGTAGGTCATTTATCATCACAAAGAGAAACAAAAGATACCCATCCCGTCGATGGATTATAACTGGAATCTTACTTCTAAGCAATGCCCATCCCTCACAGGAAACAGATCAGAGATCTCTCATGTCGGATCATGGAATATTCATCTTGACAAGAAATTCTATACAGATTAAAATATTTATTACAAATATTACAAACAAAAGGGCTATAGCTCAGTTAGGTAGAGCACCTCGTTTACACGCGCGCCAATGTTTTTTCAGAGGAGTCCATCATGCAATCAACAGAATTTATCTTATTGATAAATTCATGTCTTACTCCGTGGATTCGAGGGAACAAGAGAACAATAGCCTGACAAATATTTGATTGGTCCAATTCCGGTGCCAATTTAGGCGCCAACAAATAGAACTCATCATAGATTTGATAATTGATAAGGTGAATACCCAGTCCATTCAATGCTAGGCATAATGAGTATAAGGACCTCAAAAAAATCTCTTTTCGTCCTATGAACTTTAAGGTGTATGAAGTTTCATATTTGACGCTTTGGGCAGAGCGATAGAGACTCCATTTAACTTAGGTTGATCTAGGCCAGAGGCAGACCTACGTCAAGGTAACTCTTCTTTGAAACACTTTGGTATTGCTCCTGTACAGAAATCCAAATACTGAATCAGAGCACGTGGAGCCATCTCGTTATCTTTCTGTCAAGAAAAAATATGGCGGACTAGCTGATATTGATATCAGTTGATGAAAGAGCCCAATGCAAAAAAAAATGCATGTTGGGTCTTTGAAACAGTTCGAATCATTTCGGTAATAATAAGTTTGATCTGTTTTACCGAGAAGGTCTACGGTTCGAGTCCGTATAGCCCTAATTTTGTTAAGTCATTTGAAAAGATAACAAAAAATTTCTTTGTATTTTGTATATAGTATTGTTTTCATTTTCGGATTATTGTTTGTATCCGGCCGGTTGCTTACCACATCGAAATAGAATCATTCTCACATGCTCGCGCTTCGGGGATTGTTCGAGGCATGAAATCTAAAAAAAAAGGAATTTCAATGGACCCAATCGGTCGGATAAACAAACCCATTCTTCTTCATAAATTTTCATGGATGAATTACATACAACATACATACGAATTTTCCCTTCCTATCCATGATCAAAGAGAAGAGTTAGTGATACTCCTTTTCTTGATATACCTATTATCAGTAAATATTTGAAGTAAAAATCAAAACAAGAGCCCGGCTAAAAACTACAATCAGACCCAAGCCAAATGGAATCGAAGAAAAAATCACGCGGATCTCGGACTGGGCTATACAATCTATATATTTGTATCCCAATATATCCCAACCCGATTGCTCATTATTCCAAATTCCAATCCTACCGATACTGACTTTATGCAAGAAGATTGGGGATCCCTTTGAACTTGAACGAGTTAGGAATTCCCGACTCATCGCCCTTATTTATTTTTTTGCGGAAAAATAGCCCCAACCTATTTTATTGTTTCAAGGATAATGAATTGGTCTTAATTAAATCCATTAGTGTTTGCATTGCACCCTTTTGATTTCCGTCAATTAGTTTTAGCATTTGGTCTGTTGAATCGTCCGCTAACGCGCGATTCTATTAGAAAATATTCTTTCTATCGATTATAGATCAGATCGGTTGCGATTCGGATAACTCTATCACTGTGCTGGCCCCCAGTGGATAGGTTTCCTTCAAATGAAATATTTTTACTTATAGGAAACCTAACCCATTAACTTGTCTTATTAGTATTTTGAGTATTTGGGCTTTGAAGTCAAGGATTTTGAGCTCTAATTTCATAACTCGATTTATTTTTTTTTTTTTTTATTCGATAATAATATATAAAATGAATCTTAATAATACATCTTTAGATTTAGAACATTTGATCTTTAAATTAATATATCATTCTCAATATGAATGACTAAAACTAAATATGAATAAAAAAAAAATAATAATATAGAATTTATGTTTATCAAAATTATATTGGTATTATTTACTTTATTCGTAATATTATAATAATAAATAAAATCAAAACAAAATAATTAGATAATTAGAATTTTGATTTGAATTCTTTCTTTTTCTTTAATTTGGATTTGGATGAATGTCTTTAGAGATAACCCGAAGCGGAGTGAAAGCAAGAGAGTCTTTTTTGTATAAATTTGTATAAGAACAGGATATGTCTATATCATATCGAAATAGAATTGAAAATAAAATCTAGTCTTCTAATGTAAGTAAGCGTAAATAGGATTTTCTATTCAATGAATCCTGAAACGCGACATGACTAAAGCAAAAAAACTAGGCAATTCGATAAAAATTCATTGTTATTTCGACAAAATTTATGGAGGAATTCACGATTACAATTCGAATCAACTAATTCGGTATATTTTCCACATTCATAGGAGTGCGTCTATGTTTCTGCTTCACGAATATGATATTTTCTGGGCATTTCTAATAATATCAAGTGTTATCCCTATTTTAGCATTTCTAATTTCCGGAGTTTTGGCCCCAATTAGTGAAGGACCGGAGAAACTTTCTAGTTACGAGTCGGGTATAGAACCAATGGGCAATGCTTGGTTACAATTCCGAATCCGTTATTATATGTTTGCTCTAGTTTTTGTTGTTTTTGATGTTGAAACGGTTTTTCTTTATCCATGGGCGATGAGTTTCGATGTATTGGGTGTATCCGTATTTATAGAAGCTTTAATTTTCGTGCTTATCCTAATTGTTGGTTCAGTTTACGCATGGCGAAAGGGGGCATTGGAATGGTCTTAGCTCCTGAATATTCAGACAATAAAAAGAAAAAACGAAGAAAAAATTGCATTGAGACAGTTATGAATTCCATTGAGTTTCCGTTACTTGATCGAACAACCCAAAATTCAGTTATTTCAACTACATCAAATGATCTTTCGAATTGGTCAAGACTCTCCAGTTTATGGCCGCTTCTCTATGGTACCAGTTGTTGCTTCATTGAATTTGCTTCATTAATAGGCTCACGGTTCGATTTTGATCGTTATGGACTGGTACCAAGATCGAGTCCTAGGCAAGCGGACCTCATTTTAACAGCCGGCACAGTAACAATGAAAATGGCTCCTTCTTTAGTGAGATTATATGAGCAAATGCCTGAACCAAAATATGTCATTGCTATGGGAGCTTGTACTATTACAGGCGGGATGTTCAGTACCGATTCTTATAGTACTGTTCGAGGAGTCGATAAGCTAATTCCTGTCGATGTTTATTTACCGGGTTGTCCACCTAAACCGGAGGCAGTTATAGATGCTATAACAAAACTTCGGAAGAAAGTATCTCGAGAAATCTATGAAGATAGAATCGGGGCTCAACAGGAGACTCGATGTTTTACTACCAATCACAAGTTTCATGTTGGGCGGAATACTCATACTGGAAATTATGATCAAGGATTACTCTATCAATCGCCATCTACTTCCGAAATCCCGTCTGAAACATTTTTCAAATACAAAAATTCAGCATCTCCCCGTGAATTAGTAAATTAGGCAGGATGCTCTTTTGTACAGAATAACAAATGGCGTGGCGGGTCACTTTTCATAAATTTCATCGTAAAATACTTATACAGATAAGAATCTGGGAGAGATCAAGAAGATGCAGGGTCCTTTGTCTGCTTGGCTAGTCAAGCATGGGCTAGTTCATAGATCTTTAGGCTTCGATTACCAAGGAATAGAAACTTTACAAATAAAGCCTGAGGATTGGCACTCCATTGCTGTCATTTCATATATATATGGTTACAATTATCTACGCTCTCAATGTGCCTATGATGTAGCACCAGGCGGATTGTTAGCTAGTGTGTATCATCTTACGAGAATACAGTATGGTGTGGATCAACCGGAGGAGGTTTGCATAAAAGTATTTGCCCCAAGGAGTAATCCTAGAATTCCGTCTGTTTTCTGGATTTGGAAAAGCGCGGATTTTCAAGAACGGGAATCTTATGATATGTTGGGAATCTATTATGATAATCATCCGCGCCTGAAACGTATTTTGATGCCCGAAAGTTGGATAGGATGGCCTTTACGTAAGGATTATATTGCCCCAAATTTCTATGAAATACAAGATGCTCTTTGAATGATAAGAAATTAATCTTTCTTCACTTCTATGATTCCAGGTACTCGAGGAATATTTTTACATTTTGTTCGAGATCAAACAGAGTCATTGGACTTTCATTCATATTATAGATGCGCGAAATAAAACAAATATAGGGTTTCATTGATATTCCCCAAAAATTGGGAAGATTTTTTTTTTTTTTTTTTTCAGATGAGCTGGTAAAATGAACCAAAAGAGTTCTTTATCATGAACTTTGTACCGCGCACATCATTTAGAAGGGTTCTAGAAAGTCACGTAGAGGGAAATAAAGAAATAGAAAATGCAAAAAAAAAAATGAAAAGAAATGAAAGGGTTTTGGATTCTATTTGTACTGTATCTATCTGAAATGATTTTTTCTATTCCCACTGTTTTACTCTTTTAGACTTTGGGGTTTTCAACCAACTAAAAAAACTTCACTTTTCGGATATGTATGAAGTATTAACATTCTTTTTGAATGAAAGAAAGCACCCTACGAGCAAACAAAAAAGAAGAGGAAACATAATCTAATTTTTTCTTTAACCTATATATGGATTCTATCTATTTTAGAATATTGTATTCTTTACTCATCTACAAAAAATTGGAGCATATCTTTAGACAACCAAAGGGGTATATCGCTAGAGACAAAAAATAGATACGTATATATCATGATCTATATCAATTAATTTGTACGAGTATACATTATTATATTAACCACATGTCAGGAACCAGATTTGAACTGGTGACACGAGGATTTTCAGTCCTCTGCTCTACCAACTGAGCTATCCCGACTCTTCCCGGTGCATCATTTCCATATTACTACTACTAAATACTACTAAAAGAAAGGGCGCTTAGGCTATGTCAATTCAATTAAATAGACTAAAAAGCATTACAAAGTCTTACGCAGGCCCTTGAATTTTTTGGATCTTCAAAAATAATACTTTTTTTTTAGTGAATTTTAATTCAAAATAACGATATGGACTGTGAATATTTCAAATAGGAATTCCTTGCTCATAGATGTTCATTTGAGCGTATATCTTATATATTATATATAAGATATATAAGAAGACTTGTGAAAAGAGAGAAACATTTCTCTGCCGATTTTTTTTTGTTTGTGAAAGAGTGAATGAGAAACGTAGCTAATTTTGAACCGCTGAAAAAAAAAGGGGGGGGATAAAAAGATAGTTAGAAAGGAAAACCGATCTTTTTTGGGGATAGAGGGACTTGAACCCTCACGATTTCTAAAGTCGACGGATTTTCCTCTTACTATAAATTTCATTGTTGTCGGTATTGACATGTAGAACGGGACTCTATCTTTACTCTCGTCCAATAAGTTAGTTCTTGAAAAGAACTATCAGACCATAGAGTGACTGATTTGATCGGCGAATATTCGATTCTTCCTTCCATTTGGAATCGATTCACAATCCATTTTCAATTTTTCATATACATATAAAATGGATTCAGATCTCATTAATTTTTGCTATTTCAGTACAAATACGTACATATATAGGTTCATCCTTTCCGGAGTTTCGATAGAAAGATTCCTCGACCAACGCAGTCAACCCTATTCGTTAGAACAGCTTCCATTGAGTCTCTGCACCTATCCTTTTTTTTTCTTTCTGAACACCTTTTTATGAAAACAGGATTTGGCTCAGGATTGCCCATTTTTAATTCCAGGGTTTCTCTGAATTTGAAAGTTCTCACTTAGTAGGTTTCCATACCAAGGCTCAATCCAATCAAGTCCGTAGCGTCTACCAATTTCGCCATATCCCCCTTTTTCTAGGATCTCTTTGGGATGCCATCTCCTTCTTTCTTTCATTTATGCTGGAGCCTTCAAATTCTTTAGATGAAAATTCCTATATAGAAAATATAAAAAATATAGGGGTCTCCTCCTATTTGTTTGTGCTTTTTTTGTCTATATTCTTTCATCTCTATCAGAGGACCGGCATTTGTTCCAATCAGAAATGATTCTATCATTGATGTATCTGCAATTCAATATGGATGGATATATACCACATATATCCCTCTTTTCCTCTCCATTTTTACGAGATATTTAGAATACTTGAAGGGTCAATTCTTTTTTTTTATCCCCTACTTTTCGAATTAAACCATAGGAATGTTTCATTTTGATCTGTATCCTTATCTTTTCCTTAGGGCTGGCCCACTATAACATTATAATTAGAATCTAATTCTTTTACTAAAAGACTAAAAGTATACCTAATCCATAGAATATATAACTTTATTTTTTATAATATATTAGAAAATTTTGAATTTCAATTGTTCTCTACATATTAATATATTATTATATTATTTTATATATATAAATAGAATTATATATTCTTATTCATTCTATTTAATTCTATTCCATTCTTTCTTTCTATATGCATATCTATATTCATTATGAATTTTGAATAGTTAACTAGGATCCCACTATTCTATTTTATGAAATTCCTGTGGACAACACAAATTTGTGTTGTTATCTAAGCCTGCTTAGCTCAGAGGTTAGAGCATCGCATTTGTAATGCGATGGTCATCGGTTCGATTCCGATAGTAGGCTTTTCTTTCGTTAGGTCAACTTTTTTTTTTACTTTTACATTTTTACACAATGAATAATGTCTCCTTGAAATCTTATTGAAAAGACTTTTCCCTCGTCTGGTCACTGATCTATATCTATTATCGTGTAAGAACTCCCAACTATGAAAAAAAAAAAAACTGATTGGAGCAATGAGATCTCTCCCGAACAAATTAGGAAAAGTATCCCTAAACTCTTACTATATATAATATATAAAATATACAAAAAAGTCTGGATATTGATACAATTCATCTCATTTTTTTTTCTTTTTTGTTGTAGTCTACTTCAGTAGATGTCGCTTTGTTTATCGTTTAGTTCAGTCTTAATTTAGGTTTATTCTATAATTCTATAAAATAAATTTTATAAAAAAAATAAAGGAGTATTTATGTCTCGTTACCGAGGGCCTCGTTTTAAAAAAATACGCCGTCTGGGAGCTTTACCGGGACTTACTAGTAAAAGTCCTACATCCGGAAGTGATCCTCGAAACCAATCGCGTTCCGGGAAAAGATCTCAATATCGTATTCGTCTAGAAGAAAAACAAAAATTGCGTTTTCATTATGGTCTGACAGAGCGACAATTGCTTAAATATGTTCGTATCGCTGGAAAAGCCAAAGGTTCAACAGGTCAGGTTTTACTACAATTACTTGAAATGCGTTTGGATAATATACTTTTTCGATTAGGTATGGCTTCGACCATTCCAGGAGCCCGACAATTAGTTAACCATAGGCATATTTTAGTTAATGGTCGTATAGTGGATATACCAAGTTACCGCTGCAAACCCCGAGATATTATTACGACAAGGGATGAACAAAAATCCATAGCTCTGATTCAAAATTCTCTTGATTCATTCCCACATGAGGAATTGCCAAACATTTGACTCTTCACTCATCCCAATATAAAGGATTAGTCAATCAAATAATAGATAGTAAGTGGGTTGGTTTAAAAATCAATGAGTTGCTAGTCGTAGAATATTATTCTCGTCAGACTTGAACCTAACTAAAACAACAAGGAACAGGGGTTCGGGTGCTCCTCCCTTTTTCGTCGAAGTAAATTGACTTTAGATGAGAGACTTGATCCGGATTTTTTCCTATCCCATTTAGGTATCAAAAGTGGGTCGGGGTCAATTTTCATGCCTTGGCTACCCTTTACCTGTATTTTGTACTACAGCAATTAGGAATAGCGAATCTATATCAAAGAAAGGTTTAACTGTTAGAATAATAGTATCTATTCGTATTTAATACATTGCGGTTTGTAACGTTCGTAAATTAGATTAGGTGAAGGTACGGAAAGAGAGGGATTCGAACCCTCGGTAAACAAAAGCCTACATAGCAGTTCCAATGCTACGCCTTCAACCACTCGGCCATCTCTCCTACAAAATATTATGATTAAGACCCAGAAAACGAGTGAATATCGAGTCATTTCATTTATAGTATTGCAGTAAGTATAGGTATGGTCAATCAATTATAGAAAAAAAAAGAAGGATCTTCTTTCGGGGTTCGGGAGATATAAAGGGATATTTTTTATTGTGAAAACCCATTAAAAACAAAATGAAAAAGAAAAGATATATATATTCGTGTTTGTTTTGTCAAGACGACGATACGTCTTTTTCTGATATTTATACTGGTACCAGATTAAACACTGAATTGTAACGAATCCCCTGATGGATCTATAGTTTTTTATATAATTACATTTAGACATGGTTATATTTATACTTAACTATGGTTCCATAGGAATTAAAAAAACCCCCTTCCCGTTTAAGATTTATCAACAACAACTCCTTACCCCATGGATCTATTACAATTCCCTGAATTAAACCATGGATTTCTATATTTTGATTGTGTATACACGCTATGCACACTAAAGAAGGTTGTTCTATTTTAATCATAGAATGATTATTTTCCTCCTTGGATCTTAATCCAATCAAAACAAACTTCTCGAGTTATCATAATCTGTATGACAAATTGTTCGATTCTTCAACTTCGATGAAATTGAAATAGTAAGAATTCAGTTCATTGGTATACGAATACATTTGATTTGGGTGAAATCCAACCGGATTCAAATATTTCCTATTGATTCCTGTCGCAAAGGAACAACTTTAGTGGAAGGTCCACATTTTTTTTTTTTTTAGAATGAGTCTTTTTTTATGTTATTTCGTACTGTACAATTCCTTTGTTTGTGGGATTCTTTTCCCGCGAGAGGTAATGAGAAGAATTATCGAATGGATTGTTAACTATGCCTAGATCGCGGATAAATGGAAATTTTATTGATAAGACCTTTTCAATTGTGGCCAATATCTTATTACGAATAATTCCGACAACTTCTGGGGAAAAAGAGGCATTTACCTATTACAGAGATGGTGTGATTTGATTCTTTTTATTTAGCGTTCTCAGTCTTACAAGAAAAGCACATGCTTCGGGATAGAAAGAATAAATTTTATTGAAATAAAATAAACCTACGCTTGTTGAAGGTGAAGTTTGGGAATAGAACAATTCCTTCTGTCGTGTATCCTCGGTTGATGCAGCCTCAGATGCTTCAATTTTCGATTCTAGTCTTGAGCGAGAGGTTACACCTATTACACCTATAGGTTCTGTATTACGGATTAATTCTACTCTACTAGTACCAATAGGCGGCATAGGGGAAGAAGCACTACACCTAGGAATCAACAACACAAAAACTTTGTTATCAATTATCCCCCTTCCTTATCGGAATCGGAACTAGCAAGAATGGTTGGGAAAACAAACATCCATCTCGTTTGTACTTTGGATACCCATATAACCATCGAAGACCGTTGAAGTGACTAATTCCTGGAAATGGGGGGCGTTGAGGACAAAGAAATTGTTGGAGTTACCT
>QNQO01002830.1:40000-50000 GCA_003290165.1 Berberis thunbergii
AGATATTTTCTATTTTATCGAATCATGTGATGAATAGATTGAACTCATACCCGGAACCAAACTATATAGAAACTTTCTAGCGTTTCTTAATTTCCTGTCTTAGTCTGAGATCGAGATAGGCATATGTTATCTTAACACTACCTGACTCGATGAGTGAAAGTTGAATTGAAAAATGAAGTTTAATCTTTTTTTTTTTTTTTGCCGGACAAATCACTCCCTGAAGGGATCCTATACTTCATTAATTCTATATAATTATAGGGAATGGTTTGTGAACCCTGAGTGAAAAATAAAAAAAAAATTCTAGGAATCCTGAAAGGTGGAAAGCTTCCTTGGGCTTATTCACACCATTACATTATATTGACAATTACAAAAAACTGTTCATACTATGAGCATAGTATGGTGGCGATCGGGCAGGTATGCCCCCATCGTCTAGTGGTCAGGACGTCTCTCTTTCAAGGAGATTGCGGGGATTCAAATTCCCCTGGGGGTAGGGTACTACAAAAGGGAGTTGCTCATGGATTATCAATAAGTCTAGAATTGATTCTTCCTGGGTCGATGCCCGAGTGGTTAATGGGGACGGACTGTAAATTCGTTGGCAATATGTCTACGCTGGTTCAAATCCAGCTCGGCCCAAAAATTTGCCGATCCATCATGAGATGATATACAATTTTTTCTACAGAAACGTCCGATACGGAGGAATAAAGAAAATAATCCATTTCATTTTTCTATCCCCTATTTAATTTAGTTTTAAAGGTTCCCACATATTATAATTCTGATCTTTTTTATGATCTAGATTCATATTATGATCTGTAAAAAAAAAAAAATAGCTATTTTCAATTGATTTGATACAATTTTACAATAGAATTACTAGCAATCTGTGTCGTTCGCGCTAAAGTCCATATTCGTGTGGATAGGAATATATCACTCGTTGCTCTGTTACAATACGACGATTCTAGCTAGAATTGAACTAATTTTGAATTAAATTTTTGAAAATATGTATGTTGTACACCTCATTTTTCTGGGATTGTAGTTCAATTGGTCAGAGCACCGCCCTGTCAAGGCGGAAGCTGCGGGTTCGAGCCCCGTCAGTCCCGACCTAGAATCTGGTGAATCCATCAATTCATCTCTCTATTTTCTGTGAAGGGGGGACACGAAGCATAATCTAATTTCCAGTCTGGGATTCTTATTTCTTTTTCTTTCCTTTATCGTTTACATTTCTTATTGAACAAATACAATATGGCAATTTTAATTAATTTAAATTTAATTAGTACCGATTGATGAGGGAGAGACATATGTAGATTGGTACAATTGTTGGTAGCACTATAATGCAGGATTCCAAGAGATGGTGATGGTGTTCTTGTCTGGATTTTTCGCTTGCTCCCGATCCATGGAATAGAATACCCATTTGTTTTCCTGGAGCACATACACAAATTGGGATTTTTTTATTATATTGTAGATAGAAAATGAACTTAACCTTAGTTACCCCGTCGGAATACTTTTAATCTAAAAAGTACCTCCCTTTACTAGCTCCGAGTTTGTATAACCCCAATTCCCAATTGGAAAAATCTATCTATTTCAGTCAAATTAAATTGCACACCGAATTTTGGAGATTCTATGTGTGTCCTAGTATCAATCCAAGGCAAAAAGATATTATATTAAAAAAGAAAGATCAAACAAAGATCTATCACTCTAAGTCTTAGCTTAGTAAAGGAATGAATAATATCTTTTTATTCCTATTTCTTTGAATGGTCCTATCGAAGAAAGCTTCAAATATGGAATAGTAATTTTGTCGAAATAGTAATATTTCTTAGACCGGGACCGATCTTTATCAAACCTCTTTGTCTTCTAAGGAAATTAGATTATAAAAAACTGAGTTTCAAACTTAATTGCTTTGCTTCTTTTTTTTTTTCTTTTATTTCACTTCTACTATATGGATTGGTTTGTGACCAATCGAAGCGTAAGATGGGTCAGATGATACCTCATTATTTGATTTTCTTTCTATAAAGAAAATGGGAGGGTATAGAAAAGAAACAAAGAATGAAAAATTCAACAGGATTCTTGATTGGATCAGGAATTCCATTCCGTATGTCTAAAAGATCTTCATATGTTATACTATTAAATTCTCGACGGTAAATAGATTTGATAGCTCAGATATTGTTATTCATAATATTAATCCGATTTAATATCATCGGTTTAATATCATCGGGATGAATTGCATCCCCTGGAATTTACAGGAGAAAGACTTAGAATCTCTATGGATTAGATCCCGAGTTATTGTGAAGTAAAAAAAAACGATAAAATTATGGAAGTAAATATTCTCGCATTTATTGCTACTGCATTGTTCATTCTAATTCCTACTGCTTTTTACTTATTATTATGTAAAAACGGTCAGTCAAAATGATTAAATTAAAATCAAGCTTGACTTGTCAGTTCTTATAATTAATTAATGGAATAAATGAAAGGAGATTCAAATCCCACGTCTTGATTGAGATGAATGGATTAGAATCAACAGTATAGGAGATCTGATAGTATGGTAGAAAGAAATATAGGAACCTTTCTACCATACTATCTATCGTATCATTGTAAAAAGTTAGACTGTAAAAAAAATATAGGCTTTTTATTATAGATCCATCTAAAATATGTATATTCATCCAGGTACACATAAATCACATATGTGTAATGTACATATAAGTACATAATAAATGGAAGGAGCCCCTCAATTTTAGTCTAATTCTTTGCTACATCCATTTTGATTTGTCGTGATTCCATTCAATCCGATAATAGAATGTCCACTTTTACTCTTCGGAATCCTTTTTTTTTTTTTTGAAAAATTTCATGTATATCCCTTTTACTTTGAAAATACGAACATGGGAATCATTGGAAATTTTTGTTTAATTGAAAGGTTATTCTTCATATATTACTCTACTTTTACTGGTACTGAATTCCTGTAGAATTTGGAAATGGGAGTCTTTTTTATTAAAATGAAAAACGCCTTGCAGAATGATCTCTGAAACTATTGATACAGTTTGATTACTCAATTCAATTTTTAGTGACTCTAGAGTCCACTTCTTCCCCATACTACGAGTGAAAGGGAAAATGTAAAGACTACCATTAAAGCAGCCCAAGCAAGACTTACTATATCCATGTGATTATGTCCCCTATCTCTATGAATATGAAGAAATTCTTCTATTAGTGATTATTGATCACTAATAATAATGGAATCAATGGCGCAGAGTCAAAAGGGATTCTGACCGAAGGAAGACAATTGATAAACCAATCCAATAAATCCACCCATACCAAGTTTTTATATGATTTCCGGTGAATTTGGGAAGCCTTAAGCCCAAGCAAGAGCACAGTTACTCTTTGGAATTAGAAAACTGAAAGGAATGTTCGTAATGGAACACGTAGGAATAGTAAGCCCTATTGTTTTTTATTGATCTTCATAAGCGAAAGACATAAAAAAGACAATCAAGATAGATCAAAATATCTCAGATTTTCTATCCCTTCTTTGCTCTAATCCGTACTTACTTTTTTTTCCCGATTGTTGCACAGAGACAGTCGGGAGACCACCCATTACATTCTACCTTTCCCTGGGGGTTACCGAAACTAAAAGTAAAAAAAAAAACTTTGATTTGATTTCTACGAAAAGCCAATTATCCAATCCAATCCAATATTGGTGAATGTCTGAACATTCGGAGACTTTTGTGAGTCTGTATACAAAGTATTCTTATGCCCTTTACACCACTACTAATTTAATTTGTTTGATTCCCCGTTTGACTATCTAACTCAAGACTCGGTCAGTAGACGCATACACTAGTAATGAAAGTCTTGATAGGACTAGCCCTTTATTATACTAAAACCCTTCCTTGAACCCTAGTCGTAAGGATTAACATTTTTTATAGATATAGAACCTCCCTATTTTGAGCACGTATCGCCGTTCTAGCCCTTTTCCCTTGCTTTTGAATGGGCAAGAATTTGTCGATTTTTATACTACCAACAAAAGGATTTCTAGTTTTATTGATCAGGGCGACACCCGGATTTGAACTGGGGAAAAAGGGATTTGCAGTCCCCGCCTTACCACTCGGCCATGCCGCCAAAACGGAAAAAAAAAAAATAGATAGAACTATTCCATTTTTTGATTGGATTTGCATCTTGAATCCCGTTTTTCTTACCCCCTTTCTATTCTAATAAACCTAAAAGAAACTCGCCCTTTTATTGGAACCGGTGGCTTCCTTTGAATTAATTGTAGAGTATCTCAAATTTCCAACTACACAAACGCCAACCCTCCCTTTGCTTTCTATTGAAAGAGAGAATGTGGCTTTTTCAGTTACAGAATCAAAAATGAATGGAAATAGGAACCATTGAACTATTGACTGTGCCTTCAGTTCTTGGATCTCAAATTGCGTTTTGTTCCTTAATGTTATAAGAAAAGTGAGTATTAAGAAAAGTTCAATTGATATGCAACTAATTAGTGTCAATTTCAACTATTTTCAAATAAAAAACTTTCATTACAATTATAACAACAATTATGTGTATATGTAAACCCCAGAACATCAATTTTTACACAGATATACCTAACACGCTCTCTTATTTATATATGTCTATAAGCGAAATAAGGGGAATTAAGGAAGGGAAAAGGGAATTACCATGCTTCAATTTTTCATTGAATCTGTTGAATATCAAAAATCATTTAGGATATAGCACGTTTCATGTCATGTTTGTTCCCAAGTAGAACTTAGATAGGCGATATGCGCATAATCAGACCTGTGTGTTATTAATAATACAACCCTCTTGCGCACTACATTAGTATTCCGCGAATTTGGACTAACATAACAAATGGGTCACAATGTCTCTCCTCTCTGCGAATCTTTTCTGTCTTTATCGCATTTATAGGGAAGAGATTAAAAATTCGGAGTCCCTTTACTTTTTGGTATTCAATCAGAGTGTATTATCAGAATAATAGGTGAATTTTTGATCACTTTTTCTCTTTTTATATTGTATACAAGACTCCATAACATAAACCTAAGCGGCAGAATTTTTTTTGTTTTCAGGAATTTTTATCAAGTCATTTCCATTTGTATTTGTTAGAAATTCGAATTTAAATTTAAAGTAGAAAATTATTTGGATTTCTCTGCTCATATCATACCGTATTTCATACATTACATATATGAAGGTGGGGTCAAATTTCATGCGATTCCGTAAACAGAATCTATATTCCATCATTGCTAGATAAATCCATATGGTTCGATGGAAGAATGAGCCAATGCATGGGATTTTTTCGATAAATGGGGAAACTAAAATAAAGATGCTTCAAGATGTAAATGAGGGAATGTCTACAATACCTGGGTTTAGTCAGATACAATTTGAAGGATTTTGTAGATTCATTGATCAGGGCTTGACGGAAGAACTTTATAAGTTTCCAAAAATTGAAGATACAGATCAGAAATTGAATTTCAATTATTTGTGGAAACATATCAATTGGTAGAACCTTTAATAAAAGAAAGAGATGCTGTGCGTGAATCGCTCACATATTGTTCTGAATTATATGTACCCGCGGGATTAATTTGGAAAACGGGTAGGGATATGCAAGAACAAACCATATTATTGGAAACATTCCTCTAATGAATTCCCTGGGAACCTTTATAGTAAATGGAATATACAGAATAGTGATCAATCAAATATTGCAAAGTCCCGGTATTTATTACCGTTCAGAATTGGACCATAGGGAATTCCAGTCTATACCGGTACCATAATATCAGATTGGGGAGGAAGATCAGAATTAGAGATTGATAGAAAAGCAAGGATATGGGCGCGTGTGAGCAGGAAACAAAAATATCTATTCTAGTTCCATCATCAGCTATGGGTTCGAATCTAAGAGAAATTATAGATAATGTATGCTACCCTGAAATTTCTTGTCTTTTCCGAATGATAAGGGAAAAAGAAAAATTGGGTCAAAAGAAAATGCCATTTTGGAGTTTTATCAACAATTTGCTTGTGTGGGGGGGATCCGGTATTTTCTGAGTCCTTATTGTAAGGAATTACAAAAGAAATTTTTTCAACAAAGATGTGAATTAGGAAAGATTGGGCGAACGAAATATGAATCGGAGACTTAAATCTTGATATACCTCAGCACATTACATTTTTGTTTACCGCGGGATGTTATTGGCAGCTGCGGATCACTTGATCGGAATGAAATTTGGAATGGGTACACTTGATGATCTGAATCACTTGAAAAATAAACGTATTCGTTCTGTAGCGGATCTTTTACAAGATCAATTCGGATTGGCTATGATTCGTTTAGAAAATGCGGTTCGGGGAACTATAGGTGGAGCGATTAAGGCAAAAATGGATAACCGACTCCTCATAATTTGGTAACTTCAACTGCATTAACAACTACTTATGAATCCTTTTCGGCCTTACACCCCTTATCTCAAGTTATGGATCAAACAAATCCATTGACACAATAGTTCATGGGCGAAAATCAAGTTATTTGGGTCCTGGGGGGTTGACAGGGAGAACTGCGAGTTTTCGGATACGCGATATCCATCCTAGTCACTATGGGCGTATTTGCCCAATTGACACATCTGAAGGAATCAATGTTGGACTCATTGGATCTTTAGCAATTCATGCGAGGATTGGTCATTGGGGGTCTTTAGAAAGACCATTTTATGAAATTTCTGAAAGCTCAAAGGGGTACGGGTGGTTTATTTATCACCAAGCATAGATGAATACTACATGGTAACGGCCGGAAATTCTTTGGCATTAAATCATGGTATTCAGGAAGAACAGGTTGTTCCAGCTCGCTATCGTCAAGAATTCCTGACTATTGCATGGGAACGGATTCAGCTTCGAAGCATTTTTCCCTTCCAATATTTTTCTATTGGAGCTTCCCTCATTCCTTTTATCGAGCAACAATGATGCGAATCGGGCTTTAATGAGTTCCAATATGCAACGTCAAGCAGTTCCGCTTTCTCGATCCGAGAAGTGCATTGTTGGAACTGGGCTGGAACGCCAAGCGGCTCTGGATTCGGGGGTGTGCGCTATAGCCGAACACGAGGGAAAGATCGTTTATACTGCTACTGACAAGATTCTTTTATCAGGTAATGGAGATACTCTAAGTATCCCATTGGTTATGTATCAACGTTCGAACAAAAATACTTGTATGCATCAAAAACCCCGGGTTCCGCGGGGTAAACGCATTAAAAAGGGACAAATTTTAGCGGATGGTGCTGCTACAGTTGGTGGCGAACTCGCTTTAGGAAAAAACGTATTAGTAGCTTATATGCCCTGGGAGGGCTACAATTTTGAAGATGCGGTACTCATTAGCGAACGTCTGGTATATGGAGATATTTATACTTCTTTTCATATACGGAAATATGAAATTCAGACTCATGTGACAAGCCAAGGCCCTGAAAGAATCACTAATGAAATACCGCATTTAGAAGCCCATTTACTTCGCAATTTAGACAGAAATGGAATTGTGATGCTAGGCTCTTGGGTAGAAACGGGTGATATTTTAGTAGGTAAATTAACGCCGCAAATGGCGAAAGAATCTTCATATGCCCCGGAGGATAGATTATTACGAGCCATACTTGGCATTCAGGTATCTACTGCAAAGGAAACTTGTCTAAAATTACCTATAGGTGGCAGAGGCCGAGTTATTGATGTGAGATGGATCCATAAAAAAGGGGGTTCCAGTTATAATCCGGAAATGATTCGTGTATATATTTCACAGAAACGTGAAATCAAAGTAGGTGATAAAGTAGCTGGAAGACATGGAAATAAGGGTATCATTTCCAAAATTTTGCCGAGACAAGATATGCCCTATTTGCAAGACGGAACACCCGTTGATATGGTCTTCAACCCATTAGGAGTACCTTCACGAATGAATGTAGGACAAATATTTGAATGCTCGCTCGGGTTAGCGGGGGATCTGCTAGATAGGCATTATCGAATAGCACCCTTTGATGAGAGATATGAGCAAGAGGCTTCGAGAAAACTAGTGTTTTCTGAATTATATGAAGCCAGTAAGCAAACAGCGAATCCGTGGGTATTTGAACCTGAATACCCAGGAAAAAGTAGAATATTTGATGGAAGAACGGGGGATCCTTTCGAACAACCTGTTATAATAGGAAAGTCTTATATCCTGAAATTAATTCATCAAGTTGATGATAAAATCCATGGACGTTCCAGTGGACCTTACGCGCTTGTTACACAACAACCCCTTAGAGGAAGAGCCAAGCAAGGGGGACAGCGGGTAGGAGAAATGGAAGTTTGGGCCCTAGAGGGATTTGGTGTTGCTCATATTTTACAAGAGATGCTTACTTATAAATCTGATCATATTAGAGCTCGTCAGGAAGTACTTGGTACTACGATCATTGGAGGAACAATACCTAACCCTGAGGATGCTCCAGAATCTTTTCGATTGCTCGTTCGAGAACTACGATCTTTGGCTCTAGAACTGAACCATTTCCTTGTATCTGAGAAGAACTTCCAGATAAATAGGAAGGAAGCTTGATCGGAATGAATCAGAATTTTTTTTCTATGATCGATCGGTATAAACATCAACAACTTCGAATTGGATCAGTTTCTCCTCAACAAATAAGTGCTTGGGCCAACAAAATCCTACCTAATGGAGAGATGGTTGGAGAGGTGACAAAACCCTATACTTTTCATTACAAAAGCAATAAACCGGAAAAGGATGGATTATTTTGTGAAAGAATTTTTGGGCCTATAAAAAGTGGAATTTGTGCTTGTGGAAATTATCGAGTAATCGGAGATAAAAAAGAAGACCCGAAATTTTGTGAACAATGTGGCGTTGAATTTGTTGATTCTCGGGTACGACGATATCAAATGGGATACATTAAACTGGCATGTCCAGTAACTCATGTGTGGTATTTGAAGCGTCTTCCCAGTTATATTGCGAATCTTTTAGATAAACCCCTTAAAGAATTAGAAGGCCTCGTATACTGCGATGTGTGATTTGATCGAAATTATTATTTTACAGATTCGGAATGAGAAACTGTCATCCCGCTCAATCCGATTGGGGTGCCCCGGCTCTGACATGTCTCTTGGGGGAGTAACATGAAGCTCAGAATTTTGGGTGTATTCAATACTCTAAAAAAAAAAGGGGGAATTGGTCTATGGTCGATTCCGTAACAGATAAATAGGAATTGCTAGTTGTACCTCGTTAAAAAAACATCTTTCGTGGAATTAACCATTCCATTTCTTTTAGAAAGAAATTTTGTTCAAGTAAACAAATATGACATGGTTACGAGAGTCTATTCATCGCATATAGGCTTTAATTTAATAAGGGCATCATGACATAACCGTCGAGGTTAAATAGAGACCTAAAAGATCGAATGGAACGATATATAGATATAGACAAGTAAATCCCTTATAGGTTCCAAGGTATTCTTTATAAAAAATAAGAGGGGGATTCCTCATTTGAAGGGAAGTAGACTACTCAAGAATTTCGCATTTTATTTATGTCATAATTGATGAATGATGAATAAGGAATTTAGAAAATCTAAATAAAAATAAGAATGAATTGATGAAATGTTGGTTGGTCCTGACCGGGAACTTGAGTAAGGAGTAGATCTTTGTTGGGTTAAAAAAAAATGAAAAGCTAGAACCCCTTTACTTTATCTTTATTTGGTGTAACTACTTGAGCCGGATGAGAGGAAACCCTCATGTCCGATTTTGAAGGGGGGAAATCCTATAGGAACCTATCCCAATTTTTCTTTTGCGAGGCCCGTAGCTAAAAAACCTACTTTCTTACGATTACGAGGTTCATTCGAATATGAAATACAATCTTGGAAATACAGCATCCCCCTTTTTTTTACTACCCAAGGCTTTGATACATTTCGAAATAGAGAAATCTCGACTGGAGCAGGTGCTATCAGAGAACAATTAGCCGACTTAGACTTACGACTTATTATAGATTCCTCATTGGTCGAATGGAAAGAATTAGGGGAAGAAGGACCCATCGGTAATGAAT
>QNQO01002830.1:52500-60000 GCA_003290165.1 Berberis thunbergii
CCCGGGACTCAACTAACATTAAGAACTTTTCATACCGGTGGAGTATTCACAGGTGGTACTGCAGAACATGTACGAGCTCCTTCTAATGGAAAAATTAAATTCAATGAAGATTTGGTTCAGCCCACACGTACACGTCATGGTCATCCTGCTTTTCTATGCTATATGGACCTATATGTAACTATTGAGGGTCAAGATATTCTACACAATGTGACTATTCCACCAAAAAGTTTTCTTTTAGTTCAAAATGATCAATATGTAGAATCAGAACAAGTGATTGCCGAGATTCGCGCAGGAACTTCCACCTTGAATTTTAAAGAGAGGGTTCGAAAACATATTTATTCTGACTCAGAGGGAGAAATGCACTGGAGTACCCTTGTATACCATGCACCCGAATATACATATGGGAATGTTCATCTCTTACCAAAAACAAGCCATTTATGGATATTATCAGGGGGTCCGTACAGATCCGGTATAGTCTCTTTTTCACACTACAAGGATCAAGATCAAATGAATGTTCATTCTCTTTTTGCCGAACGAAAATCCGTTTCTAATCTCTCAGTGACTAATGATCAAATGAGACACAACTTTTATAGTTCAGAGCCTCTTGGTAAAAAAAAGGAGAGGTTTCTTGATTATTCAGGACCTGATCAAATCACATGTAATGGTCATTGTAATTTCATATATCCAGACACTCGCCACGAGAATTCTGATTTCTTTTTCTTTGCAAAGAGGAGAAGAAATCAATTTTTCATTCCATTCCAATATAATAAAGAACAAGAACTAATAACCCGTTCGGGTATCTCGATTGAAGTACCTATAAATGGTATTTTCCGTAGAAATTGTATTCTTGCTTATTTCGATGATCCCCGATACAGAAGAAACAGTTCTGGAATTACTAAATATGGGACTAGAGAGGCGCATTCAATCGTCAAAAAAGAGGATTTGATTGAGTATCGAAGAAGGCCAAAATACCAAAAGAAAATAGATCGATTTTTTTTCATTCCCGAGGAAGTGCATATTTTACCCGGATCTTCTTCCGTAATGGTCCGGAATAATAGTATTATTGGAGTAGATACACGAATCACTTTCAAGACAAGAAGCCGAGTAGGCGGGTTGGTTCGAGTGGAGAAAAAAAAAAAAAAGATTGAACTCAAAATTTTTTCTGGAGATATCCATTTTCCTGGAGAGACGGATAAGATATCCTGGCACAGTGGCATCTTGATACCACCCGGAACGGGAAAAAAAACTTCTAAGGAATCAAAAAAATTGAAAAATTGGATCTATGTCCAACGGATCACCCCTACCAAGAAAAAGTACTTTGTTTTGGTTCGACCCGTAGTTACATATGAAATAGCAGATGGGGTAAATTTGGCAACGCTTTTCTCCCAGGATCCATTGCAGGAAAGGGATAATGTGCAACTTCGAGTTGTCAATTATATCCTCTATAAAAATGGCAAACCCATTCGAGGGGTTTCTCACACAAATATCCAATTAGTTCGAACTTGTTTATTATTGAATTGGGACCAAGAAAAAAATGGTTCTTCTATGGAGGAGGTTCATGCTTCCTTTGTTGAAGTAAGGGTAAAGGATCTGATTCGAGATTTCATAAGAATGGACTTAGTGAAGTCCCCTATTTCATATACCAGAAAAAGGAATTCTCCGGCAGGGTCAGAATTGATTCTCGCTAATGGATCAGATGGCACCAATCTCAATCCCTTTTTTTATTCCAAGGCAAGGATTCAACAATCACTTATCCAACATCAAGGAACTATTCGTACGTTGTTGAATAGAAATAAGGAATGTCAATCTTTCATAATTTTGTCATCATCTAATTGCTTTCGAATAGGTCCATTCAAGGGTTTGAAATATACGAATGTGATAAAAAATTCAAATAAAACGGATTCCCTACTTCCAAGTAGGAATTGCTTGGGTCCTTTAGGGATTGTCCCTAAAATTGCGAATTCTTTTTCATTTTACCATTTAATAACTCATAATCAGATCTTGGTAAATAAATATTTGCTACTTGACAATTTAAAACAGACTTTCCAAATCCAAATACTTAAATATTATTTAATGGATGAAAATGGGAGAATTTATAATCCCGATCCATGCAGTAACATGATTTTGAATTTATTCAATTGGAATTGGTATTTTCTACATTATGATTATTGTGAAGAAACTTCGACAATAATTAGCCTTGGACAGTTTTTTTGTGAAAATTTATGTACATCTAAATATGGACCACATCTAAAATCTGGTCAGGTTCTAAGTGTTCATGTTGATTCTTTTGTAATAAGATCTGCTAAGCCCTATTTGGCTACTCCAGGAGCAACCATTCATGGTCATTATGGGGCAATATTTTCTGAAGGAGATACGTTAGTTACTTTTATATATGAAAAATCGAGATCTGGTGATATAACGCAGGGTCTTCCAAAAGTAGAACAAGTATTAGAAGTGCGTTCGATTGATTCAATATCAATGAACTTAGAAAAGAGGGTTGAAGGTTGGAACGAACGTATAACAAGAATTCTTGGGATTCCTTGGGGATTCTTGATTGGCACTGAGCTAACCATAGCGCAAAGTCGTATCTCTTTGGTTAATAAGATTCAAAAGGTTTATCGATCCCAGGGAGTGCAGATCCATAATAGGCATATAGAAATTATTGTACGTCAAATAACATCAAAAGTGTTGGTTTCAGAAGATGGAATGTCTAATGTTTTTTCACCTGGCGAACTGATTGGATTGTTGCGAGCGGAACGAACAGGGCGCGCTTTGGAAGAAGCAATCTGTTACCGAGCCATCTTATTGGGAATAACGAGGGCGTCTCTGAATACTCAAAGTTTCATATCCGAAGCGAGTTTTCAAGAAACCACGCGAGTTTTAGCAAAAGCGGCTCTGCGGGGTCGTATCGATTGGTTGAAGGGTCTGAAAGAGAACGTTGTTCTGGGGGGTATGATACCTGTTGGTACCGGATTCAAAGGATTAGTACACCGTTCAAGTCAACACAGCAACACTTCTTTGGAAATCAAAAATAAGAATCTATTCGCAGGGGGCATGAGAGATATTTTGTTCCACCACAGAGAATTATTTTCTTTTTGTATTCCAAAGAATTCTCATGATACATCAGAAGAATATGTTAAAGGATTTATTGATTCCTAAGAGTGGATTCATCCCTTTAACTATCTGGTCCGATTATAAAAAAATAATGAATAGAAAGGAATTAATGGCAAGGAATTAATGACTTGGACCGTGTATCCATGTTCAATCTCCGATAGAAGTGGAAGGTTCCATCGGAACAATTATTTATTTCAGGGTATCTCGTCTATTTTAAAAAATAGGGAGTGTGGGGAGAAATGACAAAATGACACGAAGATATTGGAACATCGATTTGGAAGAGATGCTGCAAGCAGGAGTGCATTTTGGCCATGGTACTAGGAAATGGAATCCTAGAATGGCACCTTACATCTCTGCAAAGCGTAAAGGTATGCATATTACAAATCTTACTAGAACTGCTCGTTTTTTATCAGAAGCTTGTGATTTAGTTTTTGATGCCGCAAGTGGGGGAAAACAATTCTTAATAGTTGGTACAAAAAAAAAAGCAGCTGATTCAGTAGCATCCGCTGCAATAAGGGCTCGATGTCATTATGTTAATAAAAAATGGCTCGGTGGTATGTCAACGAATTGGTCCACTACAGAAACGAGACTTCAAAAGTTCCGGGACTTGAGAGCGGAACAAAAGGCGGGAAGATTCAACTGTCTGCCGAAAAGAGATGCAGCAATGCTGAAGAGGCAATTATCTCACTTGCAAACATATCTGGGTGGCATCAAATATATGACGGGGTTGCCTGATATTGTAATCGTTGTTGATCAGCAAGCAGAATATAAGGTTCTTCGAGAATGTGTCACTTTAGGAATTCCAACAATTTGTTTAATCGATACAAATTGTGACCCGGATCTCGCAGATCTTTCGATTCCCGCCAATGATGATGCTAGGGCTTCAATCCGATTCATTCTTAACAAATTCGTATACGCAATTTGTGAGGGTCGTTCTAGCGATATAAGAAATCGTTGATTAATATTAGAATAAGTCCATTACTTCGGGAACTCCATAGATTTTTGGAATCGGTTACTTTTTCTGAATATAAAAAAAAGAGATAAAATTTGCCGGGAATATTTTGTAATTACTTGGTATCCAAAATATACAAGTAGGCGAATCGAGAAAGAGATGGTCGAATCAAAATAATTCCTTTTTTTAGTTCTAGTTCTGTCAGAGGTTAATATGAATGTTCTACCATGTTCCATCAACACACTAAAGGGGCTATACGATATATCCGGTGTGGAGGTAGGCCAACATTTCTATTGGCAAATCGGAGGTTTCCAGGTACATGCCCAAGTACTTATTACTTCTTGGGTTGTAATGGCTATCTTACTAGGTTCAGCCGCTATAGCTGTTCGAAATCCACAAACCATTCCTACTGATGGTCAGAATTTCTTCGAATATGTCCTTGAATTCATTCGGGACTTGAGTAAAACTCAAATTGGAGAAGAATATGGTCCTTGGGTGCCCTTTATTGGGACTATGTTCTTATTTATTTTTGTTTCTAACTGGTCAGGGGCTCTTTTACCTCGGAAAATCTTACAGTTACCCCACGGGGAGTTAGCCGCACCCACGAATGATATAAATACTACTGTTGCTTTAGCTTTACCGACGTCAATGGCATATTTCTATGCGGGTCTTACAAAAAAGGGATTGGGTTATTTCGGTAAATACATTCAACCAACTCCAATCCTTTTACCTATTAACATCCTAGAAGATTTTACAAAACCCCTATCACTAAGTTTTCGACTTTTTGGTAATATATTGGCTGATGAATTGGTAGTTGTTGTTCTTGTTTCTTTAGTACCTTCAGTAGTTCCTATACCTGTCATGTTCCTTGGATTATTTACAAGTGGTATTCAAGCTCTTATTTTTGCAACTTTAGCTGCGGCTTATATAGGTGAATCCATGGAGGGTCATCATTGACTAGCTTTCAAACAAAATCTTTTTTTAGCTTTTCCCAACACAGTGTATGGACGGTTCGGATAAACTATTTTGGAACAGAAAATAGATACAAATAGAGTATATACGATCTAGAGTAGTAGTAAAAAAGATTACGATATTTTGGAATTGTAAAAAAAAAAAGTTAGGGGGTCAACCTAAGTATATGTAATGGCTATAAACCAATTCTTATGCATGTTTCAAAGAAAAATTCCAGAATCCGAGTGAATAGAAAATCCAAATGTTTGGTTTACGGTATGGAAGAAAGACATGTATATGTGATATTAGATATTTACTAGTTATATAGAAACAATTCATATTTTATTTCTTTTCTTACCTACCACACCGTGAATTTAGATGGGGGTTTCCATATAAGTCTTTCTGTTTCGTCTGGAACGAATGAATAAACAGACGAAATTGGGCATGGCATATAGAAGAGAAAGCGTGAAGAATTGAAATAATGGAATTGAAAAAATGGCTCGGAATAAAGAAATAAAAGAATTAGAGCCTTATGGATTGATAAAGACTCCATGGATAGGGGATAGGAATATAAAATGAAATATCGAAGTAGTTCTGATGATTTAACAATCTCATTACTTTAATTCGTAGGTCTTAGCTATTTCGACCGGATCGACTTTAGTAATGGAAGGAATAATAAGTCAGAATTCATTGGTTGATTGTATCATTAACCATTTCTTTATTTTTGTGAGGAGCTTACCATGAATCCACTGATTTCTGCCGCTTCCGTTATTGCTGCTGGATTGGCCGTAGGGCTGGCTTCTATTGGACCTGGAGTTGGTCAAGGTACTGCTGCAGGACAAGCCGTAGAAGGTATCGCGAGACAACCAGAGGCAGAGGGTAAAATACGAGGTACTTTATTGCTAAGTCTGGCTTTTATGGAAGCTTTAACAATTTATGGCCTGGTCGTGGCATTAGCACTTTTATTTGCAAATCCTTTTGTTTAGGTTAATCCTAGAAATGTGAAAGTTTTTTTTTTTCTTATTGTATTACCTGGGTTTTGTCGCTTGCTTTTTCAAATTATATCAAGATTTAACTCCTACAATAAAATAATTTTCAATTACTCGTTGAGACAATACTCCCCATGGGAAGGACTAATTTGAGGATCAGGAATTGGCAGATCCACTCGCTTTCTTCCTTCCCGCTCTTAGTCCAACGGAAACCCTTTTGTTTTTAGGTTAGGAAGCCTTGCAACAAATGCGGTATTTAGCAATTGACATGAGACCTGGAACCTAATACTAAACTACTTAAGTTTCATTTAAGTATTTTCTTTTTGATTGGGAACTTGAATTGAAATAAAGAAATCAATTGAGAAATAAGGAAATTAATAAAAAAAAAAGGGGTAAGGTAATACAAAAAGAGCTATATTCCATTTTGTTAGTCCTATCTATAAAGAGGAGATCATATGAAAAATGTAACGGATTCCTTCGTTTCCTTGGGTCACTGGCCATCCGCCGGGGGTTTTGGATTTAATACCGATATTTTAGCAACAAATCCAATAAATCTAAGTGTAGTACTGGGTGTATTGATCTTTTTTGGAAAGGGAGTGTGTGCGAGTTGTTTATTTCAATAATAGGCTGGATCCAACCAACTGCACTTTAATTTGATTTATTTTTTCTTCATAACTAGGAAAGAAAGGTGCACGATCTCACGAATTACTTCTGAATCAATTTTGAAATCATATGTACGAACCATAGCATTTCGTGACTCATTGGGAAATAAACTTTGATTCTCTATTAACCAATAATGTGGAACCCTTAACATGGTTAAAGCTAAATTGTTTGAAGTCCTGGCGCACCATTGGTACTCTTTCTACCACTATATTTAGTAGGGAGATGGTTTCAAAATGAATAGTTGCAATTTCTACGATATAGAACACTCATATCGATAAAATGATTTGAACCATTTACTGGAAAAATAGGCACCCCGCCCTTTTTCTCCAATGCGGAATCGACAACCTATGTATTAAGTACCAGGAATTTTTTGGATTTGGAGAAAATAAATAAAAAAACGAAACAACTTTGCTGATAATTACAGACTTTTTGTCTGGTCGGAAGAGTCCTCCAAAAATTCTGGTCTTGGATCAATGATCAGTTTCCTTATTTTGGAATCCGAACAGAGAAGAGAGGATAAGCTCATTAAATAAAAAAAAGATAAGGGAATGCCCCATAAGTAACTGAGCGTGAGAGCCAAATGAACCGAAAGATTCACGTTTGGTTCGGGAAGAGATCATGGAATTTTTGAAATGAATTAGAAGATAATCTACTTTCATTAAGTGATTTATTAGATAATCGAAAACAGAGAATATTGAATACTATTCGAAATTCAGAAGAATTACGGGACAGTGCCGTTGAAAGGCTGGAAAAAGCCCGGGCCCGCTTACGGAAAGTGGAAAGGGAAGCCGAAGATTATATGGTGAATGGATACCTGGAAATCGAACGAGA
>QNQO01002830.1:65000-67500 GCA_003290165.1 Berberis thunbergii
TTAGCGTTGCATAAAAATAAAAATGGGGCGTAGCCAAGTGGTAAGGCAGCGGGTTTTGGTCCCGCCATTCGGAGGTTCGAATCCTTCCGTCCCAGAGCATCCCGGTTTTCTCATAATATAGGTAAAGAATGTTCTTAATAATTTTCTAAATCTTCTATTTGTGATTGAGGTAAGATGGGAACGGGGATGAATGTATAATATAATTCAAAAAAAGAATGGGCTCTTCCGCGTATGCATGTCTGGCTCATAGTCATATTGAAGTTACTTAGATAAACCTTACGTCCTATATTTATTTAGATTTCATTTGGTTTATTTCACTTTGCTGCATTCTTAATCGAAATGTGAAAGAAAAACCTCTATATTCCCCAACTTCCTTATGTTACTTTATATATTTCTTATTTAAAAATAGGATAGGGTGAATTCCCTCTTGATCCTGAATTCTAAAATGTTTCATTCAGAAAATAGGGGGTTAACAAAATAGAATCCTGAGACTTCTCCAGATAAATATCCACCCGTACCTTATAGAATAAAATATGGATTACATTACTATGTTCCGATTGGGCCAATGACTATTCATGATTCCATATTGAATCAATTCCATACCGGTTCCAATTGAGAGGAATGTTATGGTAAAACTTCGTTTAAAACGATGTGGTAGAAAGCAACGTGCGACTTGAAGGACATGATCGGTTGTGGATTTTTGTATCCATCATTTTTATATAAGGTGCTCTTTACTCGACATAATTTGTTCTGTTCTACTATAACTCCTATTTAGTTTTAGTTCTGTTGTAAGTAAATAGTACACAGTGGAGCTCGAGAAGAAATGATTGATTCATTTCTCAGAGGCAAGGATCTAGGGTTAGTGTCAATCAATAAGTTGTTTCAACTTCGTAAGTATATCTTTGATATAGAAATTGAAAGGATCCAATTCCTATAAAAGTGACTTTTGGATTAAAAATTTTTATTGGAATTGAGAAAAACTATTTTGATCAAAAGTGTATCACATGGGAATCAATCGTTCGTATGATTCTTCGATAGAAAGAAATAAAAAAAAGGTATGTTGCTGCCTTTTTGAAACGATTAAGGATCACCGAAGTAATGTCTAAACCCAATGATTCAAAACAAAGATAAAGGATCTCGTAACAAGAAAACGCCCTTTCAATTGTCTCAACAATTCAATTGGAGCCAAATCAAATTAAAGAATCAAAAAATTTGATTAGAAACGAGACAAAAAGAGGTTTAGAGACAGCTCAATAAACGAAATGCCAAGGCTCTAAGGAGTTTCCTTTTAACTCTTTGAGAATTATCCAACTTGAGTTATAAGTACGAATGATTTTTTGGGAAAAGCGGGAAGGAAGAAGAATAAACGAATCATAGTCTAATTTATTTGATTTGAGGATTTTAGAGATCTATTTGTCACTCTATTCTATCACTCTATAATAGAAAGAGACATAAATTCTAAATCTATAGAAATTCATTCTTTATAGAGCCGTACGAGGATAAAACCTCCTATACGTTTCTAAGGGGGGCATTGTTCATCTACATCTATCCCAATGAGCTATCTATCGAATCGTTGCAATTGATGTTCGATCTCGAAGAGAAGGAAGGGATCTTCGGAAAGTGGGTTTTTACGATCCGATAAAGAGTCAAACTTATTTAAACGTTCCCGCTATTCTATATTTCCTTGAAAAAGGCGCTCAACCTACAGGAACCGTTCATGATATTTCAAAGAAGGCAGAGATTTTTAAGTAACCTCGCGTTAATTTAATTTAAAATTAAACGAAATAAAAGTATTGAAAAAAAAAAGAATTAACGACAAAAAGATTTTCTATGTGATATGGGAGGGATAGAAAAAAGATCGAGTGAGTAGATGAACTAAGAGGATCCATAAAATTATAAGATTCTCCTCAATCCGGTGGTTGAAACTCCACAAAAAAAGAAAAAAAAAAAGTCTAGCCTGCTTATTGTACCTTGACGGATATTGAATAAACTCGCGATTTTCTTCTTATCCTTAGTTATTTCTTTTATCCACTATTCACCCAAACTTTTTATTATCTATGTAGTGCCAATCCAACACAAGTCTTTTTTTTTTTTTCTTGACGTTCATATTGACAATAGTGTATGGAATAAATATAATTCCATCGTGGATAAATAGATCTATTTATCTCCGACCCCCCAAGTTTTCTTTTTTCTTTTACTTATAGAAATCTAAAATTTTTCTTTTTTTTTTTCTTGTGTTTCTAGTTTAATGTTTTGATGGGGTCGCGCAATCCAATCTCGTTATTTTGATTCCGATCGTATCTACACACCAAAATTACATTAATTCGGGTTGCTAACTCAACGGTAGAGTACTCGGCTTTTAAGTGCGGCTAGAATCTTTTACACATTTGGATGAAGGAACGAATTCGTCCATACCGTTGGTAGAGTTTGTAAGACCACGACTGATCCTGAAAGGGAACGAATGGAAAAAACAGCATGTCGTATCAATGAAGAACTCTAA
>QNQO01002830.1:72500-82500 GCA_003290165.1 Berberis thunbergii
GTAGTATCGCTGCTGTCTTTTTTGCGGCTTTTGTTGTTGCCGGAACTATGTGGTATGGTTCGGCAACTACCCCCATCGAATTATTCGGTCCCACCCGTTATCAATGGGATCAGGGATACTTCCAGCAAGAAATCTATCGAAGGGTTGGTGCCGGACTAGCTGAAAATCAGAGTTTATCAGAAGCCTGGTCTAAAATTCCTGAAAAATTAGCTTTTTATGATTACATCGGCAATAATCCCGCAAAGGGGGGATTATTCAGAGCGGGCTCAATGGATAACGGGGACGGAATAGCTGTTGGATGGTTAGGGCACCCTATCTTTAGAGATAAAGAGGGGCGTGAGCTTTTTGTACGTCGTATGCCTACTTTTTTTGAAACATTTCCGGTAGTTTTGGTAGATGGAGACGGAATTGTGAGAGCCGATGTTCCTTTTCGAAGGGCGGAATCGAAGTATAGTGTTGAGCAAGTAGGGGTAACTGTTGAGTTCTATGGTGGCGAACTTAACGGAGTCAGTTATAGTGATCCTGCAACTGTGAAAAAATATGCTAGACGCGCTCAATTAGGTGAAATTTTTGAATTAGATCGTGCTACTTTGAAATCTGATGGTGTTTTTCGTAGTAGTCCGAGGGGTTGGTTCACTTTTGGGCATGCTTCGTTTGCTTTGCTCTTCTTTTTCGGACACATTTGGCATGGTGCTAGAACCTTGTTCAGAGATGTTTTTTGCGGGGATTGATCCAGATTTGGATGCTCAAGTAGAATTTGGAGGCATTCCAAAAACTTGGGGATCCAACTACAAGGAGACAGGTAATCTGATAAACATTGATCTGATATGGTATCTTTCGCTTCTATTGGATTTTTTTTGATTTCACTTTCTACATAGATTACCAGATCAATTTTGCTGGATTTAAATCGCCCTTTTCTTTGACTCTTGTCTTTATCTGGGAGATGCTCCCAAATGAACAGGTGTGGAAGCTATAATTGTAAACCACGATCGAATTTATGGAAGCATTGGTTTATACATTCCTCTTAGTCTCGACTCTAGGAATCATTTTTTCGCTATCTTTTTTTCGAGAACCGCCTAAGGTTCCGACTAAAAAAATGATTTTTGATTATCTCAATTATAGTTAAAGTATAATGTTACTTTATAAATACTAATGAATTAATGCATTAAAGTCAAGTAATGAGCCGCCCAACACGGGCGGCTCATTACTTGACTTCAATTAGTCCCCATGTTCTTCAAATGGATCTCTTAGTTGTTGAGAGGGTTGCCCAAAAGCGGTATATAAGGCGTACCCGGTAAAACTTACAAGTAAACCAGATATAAAGATGGCGACTAGGGTTGCTATTTCCATTATTATAAAATTTCAAGACCACAATGGATCTATGATAAGATCGGTTATTTACAACGGTATGATTTACAAAGTCAATAAAATTCAATCAATGCAATAGGATTTATGGCTACACAAACCGTTGAGATAATTCGAGATCTGGTCCAAGACCAAGACAGACTGGTCTAGGAAGTTTATTGAAACCGTTGAATTCGGAATATGGTAAAGTAGCGCCCGGATGGGGAACTACCCCGTTGATGGGTGTCGCAATGGCTTCTCTTCGCGGTAATTCCTATCTATTATTTTGGAGATTTATAACTCTTCCGTTTTACTGGATGGAATTTCAATGAATTAGGTTCATAGGAATTGCGAAGTACTGTCTTTTCAATCCAAAGTGGAATCACTTAGGACTAGGATTTTTAGGTCATTCCGGGCAGTTTGACCGTGAAATTGCCTTTGTTTCGGTATTTCCGGAATATGAGTGTGTGGACTTGTTATAATTGATCCTATTGATAGTACAGAGAATGGGTCTGTCATCTTGAGAGAGATGGGTTTTGCCTCGTCGGATATTCATTCTAGTATCTGGAGCACGGAATATATGGAATGAAATAGATCAAGAAAAGAAATATTTAAACTATGATTCATACCTACTATTCAGTCAGACCTCGCGACCGGACTCAAAAAATTTCAAAGATTTATTTTCTAATTTCTAATTATTCTTAAATTTTTTGTTTGCTTATTTTGACCAACGGACAAATGTTTCTATGGATTTAGAGTCATTTCATCTATTCATTGAATAAGTGATGATCAAAAGGTTTTTACTCAGATAACCCTTGGGCTTAGCTTAGGGACTTTATTCAATCATCGTGGTTCTAGTATGAATCTTAGGTTTCAATCGAATCATAGGGTCTCAACAAGAGAATTCCTAGCAATTAGAAACAAAAAGAAATCCACATTATACAAAAAATTAAAATTGAGAGACCGAGAAAATTCAAGAGGCCCGTAATGATCAACATAAAAACGAATGAAATGAGCTGACTTGATATTTTGGCATTGTCATCACTAAAGAAGAGCTTCGGTTTTTTTTGCACTTCGTCGTATTTTCAGAGAAGGTTGGATGGAGTACTAAGAAGAAGTTTCCAATTTCCTATTACATATCCGTTGCAACCAGTATTGGGGTGTTTTGCTTGAGCTGTACGAGATGAAAGTCTCATATACGGTTCTCAGAGGGGGAGTTCCCTTGGTTTACCTATCTCAATAAAGTATATGATTGGTTCGAAGAGCGTCTCGAAATTCAGGCGATTGCAGATGATATAACTAGTAAATATGTTCCTCCACATGTCAACATATTTTATTGTCTAGGAGGAATTACGCTTACTTGTTTTTTTAGTACAAGTAGCTACGGGGTTTGCCATGACTTTTTACTATCGTCCAACCGTTACCGAGGCTTTTACCTCGGTTCAATACATAATGACTGAAGCTAACTTTGGTTGGTTAATCCGATCAGTTCATCGATGGTCAGCAAGTATGATGGTCCTAATGATGATCCTGCACGTATTTCGTGTCTATCTCACCGGTGGGTTTAAAAAACCCCGCGAATTGACTTGGGTTACAGGTGTGGTTCTGGCTGTATTGACCGCATCTTTTGGTGTAACTGGTTATTCCTTACCTCGGGACCAAATTGGTTATTGGGCAGTCAAAATCGTGACAGGCGTACCCGACGCTATTCCTGTAATCGGATCGCCCCTGGTCGAGTTATTACGTGGAAGTGCTAGTGTGGGTCAATCTACTTTGACTCGTTTTTATAGTTTACACACTTTTGTATTACCTCTTCTTACTGCCGTATTTATGTTAATGCACTTCCTAATGATACGTAAGCAAGGTATTTCTGGCCCTTTATAGAGAAGGCGGATCATAGATATTTGTAATCAATCATCAATCTATCATTGGGGAGAGAAACTATAGTATTCCATTGCTACAAATATGGATTATTGAAAAGAATAAGACATGTGTTTGGATCTTTCCCTTCAACTCCGCAATATTGTATTAGTTATTTGATATGAATAGTTGAAGTGGATTCTACGAAGATAAAATGGATTATGGGAGTGTGTGACTTGAACTATTGATTGGCCCGTGCAGATATATGATTTTATCCGCCACATTGAAATATACAACCAAATGTGTCTCTGTGCCAACCACCGTGCAAACCCCATACAGAGGATAGGCCGGTTCACTTGAAGAGAATTTTTCTATGATTTAGACCCTAATCATGTCGTGCATGACATGAATAGGCTTTGTAAGATCCAGTAGAATAAGTGATGTGGCATGATCCAGATTATGTTATCCCTATTCTACTTACTTATATAGTAAGTAAATGCACGCATTCCTTGTGCATTGACAATCCAACACAACAGACTATCGGAGTGAGACAAGGGATCTAAAGAAAAACAGAGGCTAGACTATATATTAGTAACAAGTAAATCCTTTGTATGTAAGACGACTTGAGATATTTATTTTGGGGATAAACGCCAATAGCAAGGCACGAGACGACCCAAAAAGCACTTGATCATAATCAAATTTGTAAGCTTACTTGGGTATTGAGCATTTATTTGTAAGTGTCAAAATTGAAATCTTTTTCTTAGATAGAGTCATGTATGTATTGATCTGGATTACATATAGATTTTCTATGGCTCTATTTGATTCCTTTGATTTTTGCTCGAGCCGGATGATGAAAAATTATCATGTCCGGTTCCTTCGGGGGATGGATCTATAGGAATTCACCTATCCCAATAACAAAGAAACCTGATTTGAATGATCCTGTATTAAGAGCTAAATTGGCGAAAGGGATGGGTCATAATTATTACGGTGAACCCGCATGGCCCAATGATCTTTTATATATTTTTCCAGTAGTAATTTTGGGTACTATTGCATGTAACGTAGGTCTAGCGGTTCTAGAACCGTCAATGATAGGTGAACCCGCGGATCCATTTGCAACCCCTTTGGAAATATTGCCCGAATGGTACTTCTTTCCTGTATTTCAAATACTCCGTACAGTGCCCAATAAATTATTGGGAGTTCTTTTAATGGTTTCAGTACCAGCCGGATTATTAACGGTACCCTTTTTGGAGAATGTTAATAAATTCCAAAACCCGTTCCGTCGTCCAGTAGCTACAACCGTCTTTTTAATTGGTACCGCAGTAGCTCTTTGGCTGGGTATTGGAGCAACATTACCTATTGATAAATCTCTAACTTTAGGTCTTTTTCAAATTGATTCCACCATGAAATAAATACCACAACCTGTGTATCTAGGTAGGATTCACTTTGAAGTGACTATTCCCTAGATACATAGGCATAGGTCTATTCAATAGAATTCTGTTCTGCATCAGAATAACTTTTCAAGATGAAATCCATTCAATGGATTTCATCTTGAAAAGTTATTCTAATTTATTCTTCGGTAAATCAATTATATAATATTCCATTTTTGAAGAATGGCCACTATTTTAATTACATCTTCTATTTTAGCAATTTTCATAAGCTCTTTTGTACTTTTATGAAAAAGATCATATAATGTCAGTATTTTCGCCCTTTGGAGGGACTCAAGGGTCGTGGGATCTAAATGCAACTGCTCTACAAAAATCATTTGTAATTTCATGGCAGTAATTCTTAGTTCAGCCGCCTCCTGAGGAGAGTAGGGTTTTGTGAGAGACGAAAGCATGTTTTTAGTCCGCGTTAGAGAGATGTTCTGATTCTCGTTATTGAAAAAGATAGAAGTTAAATTAACCAAATGGCGGCAGGCTTCCCAAAGTGCTTCTTTGGGTGTATAACTTCCATTCGTCCATATTTCGAGAGTAAGTATCTCTAGTGTTTCCCCAAAGGACTTAATAGAATAATTAATCTTTCTAATTGGCAAGTATAACGGAATTATAGGAAAACCTTTTCTTGGCAGTCGATCTTCTCTCCTTAGACACGATCCCCTAATCCTCTCGACTTTTAATTCAAGACACAACTCGATTGGGAGCGCCAGTGTAGCTATATGTTGTGTATCATCAACAATATCCAACGAAGGCGGTAAGATGATGTCTTTAGAAGTTATGTGTCTAGGACCCTTGACACAAATAGATGCGTCGAAAATATCACTATCACTATCACTGTCGGCAGAATTTTTCAAGACAATTTGTTGCAAATTCGTTAAAAGTTCTGCTACCGATTCTTTAACACCGACTATTCTACTAAAGTCATAGGAGATGTAGTGTGCTGCTATTACATTTACGTGAGTAATACATATTCCTTCCACTTCGCTAAGCAAAGTCTTTCGTAGCGAAATGGCGATCGTCTCGGCTTGACCTTCCCGAAGCGGACACAGAACAAAACGCCCATATTTATAATGTTGGCTAATCTCCTTTGTAGCAACACAACTCCATTGGACAATGTGTTCTATTCGCTTCACTTCGTCTTTTTTCATTAATCCTCCTGTTTTAGATTTTTACAATTTATACGCGTCTTTTTTTTGGAGGTCTGCATCCATTATGTGGTAGAGGGGTTACGTCCATGACGCAATTTAGCCGTATTCCACTTCTCCGAATGGCTCGTAATGCAGAATCTCGTCCGAGACCGGGACCTTTTATTCTGACGTCTGCTTCTTGCATACCCTGATCGATTACTATACTAATAGCATTTGCTGTCGCAGTTTGCGCAGCAAAGGGCGTCCCTCTTCTTGGGCCCCTGAATCCACAAGTACCGGCGGAGGACCATGAAACCACCTGACCCTGGGTATCTGTAACCGTTACAATGGTATTGTTGAAACTTGCTTGAATATTTATTACCCCCTTGGATATTCGAAGACTACTTTTCCGTGAAGTAAAACGCGGAGACTTCCGTGAAGTAAAACGCGGATTTTTCCGTGGAATAAAACGCACATAGTTACGTAAACTAGTTCTTGATATAGGTTTTGCCATATTTTATCATCTCATAAAAATGAGTCAGAGATATATGGATATATCCATTTCGTGTCAAAACAAATCTTTTCTTTTATTTGTGCATTGGGTACGTTGTAGAGTCCCTTTTTTTTTTAGAAATATTATCCCTGTCTCTGTTTATGCCTAGGGTTGGAGCAAATTACTATAATTCGTCCCCGTCTACGGATCAGTCGACATTTTTCGCAAATTTTACGAACGGAGGCTCTTTTTTTCATAATTTGTTTTTCCTTACCTTAATGAAATTACGAATCTACTCTAGAAAAAAAAAAAAAAGAAATCTCTTGAAATTTTGAACCTCAAATTGTATCCCAACGAAAGGAGGATTGATAAATCCAATTAATCGTTCGAATCTTTGTTGCGGGGTTTAGGGTCTATTCTAAAAATTATGCGCCCCCGGGTTGAATCATAACGACTTACTTCAATTTTGACTCTATCGCCTGGTAGTATTCGTATATAACTACGCCGTATCTTTCCAGAAATATAACCTAGGATCAGATCGTCATTATCTAAACGAACTCGAAACATACCATTGCGAAGTGATTCCACTACAAGTCCTTCTAAGATCCATTTTTCATCTTTCATTCTAGATAAACCTCTTTAAGTATCAACTAAAGCTAAAAAAAATAAGAATGATATTAGACAACCCGTCCTTTCTCTTTCCTTCACAAAACAAATAGGAAGTTGCAGATTCAATTTAAATTCGGATACTAGAAGGATTACCATATATAACACAAAATTTCTCCTCCGATTCCTTCTAGTCGAGCCTCTCGGTCTGTCATTATACCTCGAGAGGTAGAAAGGATAACAATACCTATTCCTCCTAAAATCCTGGGAATTTTTTCATAATTGGAATAGATTCGTTGACCGGGTCGACTGATCCGTTTTAAAATAGTTCTATATCGCCCCTTCCTATTCCTTCGATGTCGCAGAGTTGAAACCAAGAAATTTTTCGTGCTTTCTCGATGTTTTCTCACATTTTCTATAAAGCCTTCTCGTAGAAGTATTTTAACAATCCTTTCGGTAATCTTCGTATGTGCGATTCGAACTGTTCCTTTTTTATCCATGTCAGCATTTCGTATAGAAGTTATTATGTTAGCAATAGTGTCCCTACCCATGACGAACCATTATTATTGGTGCCTCCGATTTTTTATATAATCAACATGTTCTTCTTTTTTTTTTTTTTAAGGTACATGCCTAATACATAATTTACTAAAAAATTCTACTAATAATAAATTGAATATATTTCAGATACCCTTATTAGTATTTAGAATACCTCTGGAGCTAATGAAATTATTTTCGTAAAATTCAACTGTCTCAATTCTCGAGCGATCGCACCAAAAACTCGAGTTCCTTTTGGATTTCCTTCTTGATCAATGACAACCGCAGCATTATCATCATATTTTAAAATCATACCATTATCTCGTTTAAGTTCTTTACATGTACGTACAATTACAGCTCTGATCACTTCGGATCTTTGTAGAGGCATATGAGGTACTGCTTCTTTGATTACAGCAACAATCACGTCACCAATATGAGCATATCGTCGATTACTAGCTCCTATGATTCGAATACACAGTAATTTTCTAGCCCCGCTGTTGTCCGCCACATTTAAATGGGTTTGAGGTTGAATCATTTTTTTTTCTTCGCTCTTTGCATGAAAAAAAGGGAGAAATATTGTTTGTTCAGAAAAAAAACCTCGGCTGTTTTTTCATTTTCGACATAGTTTCATTTTTCGACATAGAAAGGCCCTTTCTTTTGGTTATACATTTCTAACGAATTGAGTTCGTATAGGCATTTTTGACGCAGCGATTGAAATAGCTTCTCTGGCTACGCTTTCTGATACTCCACTCATTTCATAAAGTATTCGACCAGGTTTAACAACGGATACCCAATATTCGGGGGATCCTTTCCCCGAACCCATACGCGTTTCTGTAGATCTTACTGTAACTGGTTTGTCTGGAAATATACGGACCCAAATTTTTCCACCGCGACGCGCATATCGCGTCATTGATCGTCGCCCTGCTTCTATTTGTCTAGATGTGATCCAAGTGGGTTCAAGTGCCTGAAGAGCATATTTACCGAAACAAATACGATTGCCTCGATAAGATATTCCCTTCATTCTTCCTCTATGTTGTTTACGGAATCTGGTTCTTTTGGGGTTATAGTTGATGGTTGTTTCTCAATGCCATCTCTACTGCAAAACCGGACATGAGAGTTTCTTCTCATCCAGCTCCTCGCGAATAAAACGATTAAAAAAATTACAGATATATGTATTTGAATCTTTCGCGGGCGAATGTATATTCTTTCAATGTCTCTTTCACTCGTAGGGTCATCCCGGGACCTCTCAGAATCAGAATAAATGAATTCTAGGTTCGTTCCGCCATCCTACCCGATGAATCATTCGGATTCCTTTTCAATAGAATCTTTTGCAGTCACGGGTTCTGTCGTTCCCATCGCTTCTCAATTAATGGTTAGGTCGAAACTTTGCAATAGAGCTCCTAATTTGTTTCTGAGCCAATATTCCCAATCTTTATTGACTCGGCGCTCTTTATTATTTTTTTTTTTTTTTTTTTTAGCTTGGATACGTCTAATTACTGAATTTTACTAATTAAAAACGAATCCTTATTTATGCTATGTTACATTGCGATGATTTGCAGACCATACATCATATTTGGAATCACATATCGTTGATATTTGATTTTTCTCTTTCTCTCGCCCTTCCATTTATCCATATCCTCCTATTTTTGTTTCACAACCTTATACTTATAATCTGATTGATTTATCTTTTATTTTTTGTGAAAAATATATCAGTTGCTGCAACGATATGATCGATACGTCATATAGTGACTGGTTCCTTGGATCCAGATAATACGAAGCAATGGGTTGGTTATTAGTTCTATAATTATTAGTTCATACTTTTGGTTGGTCTCCTGTTTTTTTAATCCCAACCTAATTCTTAATTTAATAAAATAAAAAACCAACGAGTCGCACACTAAGCATAGCAATTATATGAAATGGTCAATTGAATTTTTATTCAACCCTGTAGAATTCTATAAATTCAAATTGCTCTTTTTTGATTGAATGAAAAGCTAATGAAAGAATTGGTGATTTTTTGTTCCATCACTGGATAGAATGTAAAGATAACCAAAAGATCATTACTTCTCGTCTGTAAATATCCAAATTTTTATGCCCAATGCCCCATAAATAGTTCGAACTGTATAGGAACAATAATTAATTTTAGCTCGAATGGTTTGTAGGGGAACCCTACCTTCTCTAAACCATTCGACACGTGCAATTTCTTTTCCGTCGATACGCCCTGCAATTTGTACTTGAATTCCTTTTGTATCTGCCTCTTCAGTTAAGGCAATAGCTTTTTTTATTGCTTTTCGAAATGAAACTCTATCCTTTAATTGTTCGGCTATATATTCTGCAAGGATGTTAGGGTGTCCGTAAGGTTTTGCAATTTTTGTGATAGTAATGTTAAGTTTTTTGTTTACAGAATCTATTTTTTTTTGTACATGGCTCTGTAATTCTTTGATTCTTCGCGATCCATCCTCTATTAACAATTTTGGGAACCCTATATATATTATGACATGGATCAGATCGATCGTTTTTTGAATCTTTATATATACAATTGTCTCGGCACTGGAAGAGATTTTTATATTTTTTTCTACATAATTCTTGATACAATCCTGTAT
>QNQO01002830.1:87500-88871 GCA_003290165.1 Berberis thunbergii
AATATTAATCAATATATTAATAATATTAATATTAATCAATATTCGATTGATTGGTCCAGGGTTTTCGACAAACAAGATCCTTCTAAGCCACTTCGTTTATTTTGGTCCACCTTTTTGCGTCTCTTTTTGCCCAAGTTCCGTCTCTTTTTGCCCAAGTTCCTTCTCTTTTTGTCTAAGTCACTTTCTTTTTTCTTTGTGAGTTTCGGGAATACCCCCATTCGTGGGTCCGAGATCCACATCTCTCAATTCAAAGGTCCGAATGATCAACTCTGCGATCAGTTGTTAGAATCAATAGGTGTTCAAATCGTTCATTTGAATAAATTGAAACCCTTCTTATTGGATGATCATAATACTTCCCAAAAATCGAATTGTTGATCGATGGAGGAACAATATCACCATTTTTGTTCAATAAGATACCAAAGTGGACGATTGACTCATTCCATACTCCTACTAGAAAAAATCGCAGGAAATCCTTTGATAACACTGATTCCTATTTCTCAATGCTATCCCACGATCGAGACAATTGGATGAATCCCGTGAAACCATTTCATAGAAGTTCATTGATATCTTCTTTTTTAAAAGCAAATCGACTTCGATTCTTGAATAATCCACATCACTTCTGGTTCTATTGTAACAAAAGATTCCCTTTTTATGTAGAAAAGGCCCGTATCAATAATTATGATCTTACGTATGGACAATTCCTTAATATCTTGTTCACTGGCAACAAAAAAATTTTCTTTGTGCGTCGGTAAAAAAAAACATGTTTTTTCGGAGAGAGATGCTATTTCAACGATCGAGTCACGGGTATCTAACATATTCATACCTAACGATTTTCCAATTCTATCCGCTCGATTCGTTCGTAGAGCTCTTTACGCAATCGCAGACATTTTCTGGAACACCTCTAACAGAGGGACAAAATAGTCAATTTAGAAAGAACTTATTGTCAACCTCTTTCAGATATGAATCCGTCTGATTCAGAAGGGAAGAACTTGCATCAGTATCTCAAATCTCAATTTCAATTCAATACATGGGTTTGATTCAACATTCCATGTTCTGATAAAGTATTTACGAGCCAAAAAGAGGAAAAAAACAGAGTCTTTGTCTAAAGAAATGCGTTGAGAAACGGCTGATGTGATAGAACTTTCCTACGAGCAAATCTCTCAAAAAAAATGGAAGCTGTTCCAAACATATCTGCCATGGTTCTTTTACTTCGACAGGGTACAAATATCTAACTTCGATAGGGTACCAATATCTACATCTAAATTTCATCCTTTTAGATACTTTTTAGACCTATTGCCGATACCGATACGAAGTAGCAGTCAAAAAGTTGTATCCATTTTTCACGATATTATGGATATATCACGGCGAATT